>SKCR01019283.1:0-253874 GCA_019454045.1 Zanthoxylum bungeanum
ACGAAGACATTGCTTCTTTATAGCTTTGAGGCTCTTTTTTTAACAAGTATGTCAGAAAATCGGATCCAAATGACTTAGACGTTCTAGCTCTTTTGCTACGTCTAGGTTCATTTGCCTCAATATTTCCATGTTGATCTGACTCTTGGTCAACCTTATCACTGTCTTTAATAGTATCAATAGTTCTTTTGAGAGACTATTTTCTTTGTCTTTCCTTACAAGGAAATATCTCTTCAAAAAATATCGCATTCCTTGACTCAATTATCATATTCAGATTGATGTCAGGAATTTCAGACTTGTGTACCAAGAATCGATACACACTACTGTTGCAAGCATATCCAATGAATATACAATCAATAGTTTTGGGTCCTATTCTAACCTTCTTAGGTTTAGGAACCATTACTTTGGCAAGCCACCCCCACATTTTCAAATATTTGTAGGAAGGTACGTGACCTTTCCATAATTCATATGGTGTATTGTCCAATCTTCTGTGTGGAAGCTTGTTCATAACGTAGTTGGCGGAAAGCAAGGCTTCCCCCCACAAGTTCTGGGGTAAACTAGAGCTTGTCAACATGTCGTTCATTATTTCCTTCAATGTTCGGTTTTTGCGCTCAACAATCTCGTTTTGTTGAGGCGAATAAGGAGCAGTAGTTTCATGAATAATTCCATGATTGGAATAATATTCACCAAATGGTGACACATATTCACCACCTCTATCACTCTTGATTCTTTTGATTTTCTTGCCAAGTTGATTTTCAACTTCGTTCTTATAGTGTATAAAGCTCTCAATAGCTTCATTTTTGCTCCTCAGCAAATACACATAACAGAATCTTGTTCTATCATCGATAAAAGTGACAAAGTATTTTTTATCGCCTATTGTTTGCACAATATTCATATCACACACATCAGAGTATACAAGTTCCAAGAGTTCAGAACTTTGTTCTATGGAATGAAATGACGTTCTATGCATTTTTGCTTCAACACATGCCTCACATTTATGTTGGTTATTAATTGTAAATTTAGGTATAAGGTCCATGTTAATTAATTTACGCATCGTATCATAATTAACATGTCCTAACCTCCCATGCAATATATTTTATGACTCAATAATATAAACGGAAGTTGTAGCTTTATTATTAGTACTGTGTCGATTGACAGTCATTACATTAAACTTGAAAATGCCCTAAGTGAGGTATCATTTTCCTACATAGACATCATTTTTTGTCAATACAAACTTGTCAGAAATAAAAATAAGCTTAAAGCCATTCTTGCTAAGGAGAGGGCATGAGACCAAGTTCTTCCGAATATCAGGAACATGCAATACATTCTTCAATGTAAGATTCTTTTCGGATGTCATCTTCAGAATCACTGTGCCTTGTCCAATCACTCTAGAGGTAGATGAGTTTCCTATAGTCAGATGATCGCCACCATCGACCTTCTAATACAAGAAAAATATCTTGCTATCAACACAGATATGACGAGTAGCCCCAGTTTCAATCCACCATTCTCTCGGATTCCCAACCAAGTTGGCTTTTGTTACAACTGCTGAGAGGTTCGTTTCTGACATCTCATCAATTAACTGCTCATCTTCAGCAACATGGGCCTCATTTTTCTTTTTCTTGCCTTTCTCCTAAGACTTCTTATTTCTGCAGTCCTTTGCCATAAGACCGATTTTTCCACAGTTGTAAAACTTCCCCTTAAACTTCTTGTTTGCTTGGGAAGAATCAGCTCCACTGTTCTTTCTCTTTTTACTACCATTTCCATCCTCGACGATATTGGCCTTAGACTCCATAGTCTTATAACTGGCCTTCTCGGACTTCATGTTGTCCTCTTCAATCCTAAATCGAACTCCAAGGTCTTCAAGACTCATCTGTTTCTTTTTGTGTTTCAGATAGCTCCTGAAGTCCTTCCATGATGGAGGCAACTTTTCAATGATTGTGGCAACTTGAAACGTCTCATAGAGTTTCATTCATTCATCCAATATTTCATGAATGATCAATTGTAGTTCACCCAACTAAGACATTACCGTTCTTGAATCTACCATTTTGTAGTCCGGGAACCTACCCACAACAAATTTCTTTTGCCCGACATCCTCGGTTTTGTATTTCTTCTCAAGAGAATCCCAGAGAATCTTTGCAAAAACTATGCCTTGGTACATATTGTATAAGGTATTGTCAAGTCCTCCCAAGAGGTTGTTCTTGCACAAGAAGTCGCCTACTGACTATGTCTCTTCTCGCAGTTGCTTAACTGTTACTGTTTCACCCTCCACAAGATCCGGAGGATCTTTGAGGTACTTAGCCAACTACAACGTTGTCAGGTAGAACAAAATTTTGCTATGCCATTGTTTAAAGTTCGATTTTTCTCCATGATTGACCGGTACTGTGATATTTCTGCTAGCATGTGTAACTGGAAAAACCAACAACGATCAATAAGTCTACAAAAGACAAATTGTACAACGATCAATGAATGATCTTGTTCAAGTGATATACCAAGTATCCACTCGTTGTTATATTGGACAGTAGTACCAATTAACACAAGTCCTTGAATTTACGACTAAAGTTTCTTATGATAAGTAAATAAAGGAATATTCCCAGAGGACGAGGGGGGTTCGTAGTAACCACTTAAATCTCTGACCACTTAGGCTCTTATCGCCTTTTTGAGAGAATATCATTTAAAAACTTCCTCAATAGAATCTCTTAGGCATTCAAACTTAGTATTACACTTTTAATTTCACAATACAATGTGTGTGTGTGTGTATATATATATATATATATATATGAGTATAATTAGGGGTGTTCACGGGTCGGGTCGGGTCGGGTTTTTTCGATTTTTTTTTTGACCCGATCGGGTCGGGTCACTTGACCCGAAACCCGAAATTTAAGCAGCTGACCCGCGCGGGTCGGGTCGCAATGGGTCGGGTCAAAAAATCGCGGGTCGGTCGGGTCACCAAAATATATTAAAAATATAATATATTTTTTTTTTTTGATACAAATTTTACAAGAAATGCCTGTTGTTGCGATGGTTAAATTGTTGGTTTATATCTTCTTAATCTCAAGTTCAATTCCCACTAATGTCATTTTATTTTTAAAATAAATTTAAGCTAAAATTTTGGATTTGGGCATGCTAGGAATCGAACTCAGGGCCTTTGATGACCAAACAACCACTTTGCCACTCCAACTACAATTATTTCTTGTTAAATTATAACATAACAATATATAATATAATAAAATCGGGTCGGGTCAGACCCGACTTTTCTGTCCTAAACCCGTGACCCGATCCGAAATTTCGGGTCGGGTCAAAATTTTGCAATTTTTTTCATTAGACCCGCGCGGGTCGGGTCGGGTCAGCGTGGGTCGGGTCGGGTCGCGGGTTTACCCGACCCTATGAACACCCGTAGTATAAATCAATCAAGATTGAATAGAATTACTTGTGTATGATTACACTTTTAATTCTCAACCAAGTATGCAACACAAAATTAAATTTCAACTTTATCACTATGTGTATGCTTGTGATAATTGAACACCCTAATATTAACTTAAATCTATACTACCAAGTTTATTGTAATACAGTATATGATTTTACTAAGTTGATATTATGACAATATAAATTAATCTAAGTCTTGTTTAATCTAAAAGTGATTCCATGACTAATTTCGTTAATGTCACGTTCGTTTATACGTTCGAACGAACCTATCCAGTGAGTTCACGTTCATGTAGCGTTCGTAAACGCATTCGAACGAAGTGTTCTAGATAGCTCACGTTCATGTAGTATTCAAGAACGCGTTCAAACGAAATGTTCCTGAGGGTTTACGTTCGTGTTGCATTTGAAGACGCGTTCGAACTTTCTAAGGCAGAAGACTTGCGTTCGAGTTGCGTTTGAATACCCGTTCGAACGTTCTTACGAAAATTCAAAATTTTACCTACGCGTTCGTTGGGCGTTCGAACGCTCTTACGTATTTTTCATGCACTGACTATATGTTTCCCATAAAATTGACTTTAACACATGCAAATTCTCATCTAACAACACTAAAATTAATAAGTTCTTAAGATTGTTGGGGAAATAAGTGCTATTAAACGAAATCAACATGCATCAAAAACAACAATGAAATCAAATCATGCTAATATTACACCATAAACCCTAGAACTTAGAGAATAAGAAAAACCTGGAAAATGAAGAAAATTTGTAGTCCAAGTCGAGTTGCCTATGTCCTAAAGAACTTATTAGCCCCACCTCGGTGCTCTACGGTTTTTGTGGCTAACGTCCTCCCAGGATTACTTGGATTCCTCTTGTTCAAGGGGCACTCCTTAACAAGATCTTGAACTTAGACAACAGTGGGAACTCTCTCTTGACTCTAAAACAAAATGTATGAGACTTTTCTCTTGGATTTCGGATCCCTTGAAAGAACATGAATGCTCCTTTAAATAGACATGGAATGGTGCCTTTGAGGGCACCATTTGGTTTGGGATGTAACCCTCCCAAGGCTTATACCCCTCCCTTAAACCCTTTGGAGCCTAAAGGTATGTTCTATCAATTTTAGAGGACATGTCCATACATGTTAATGCCTCTCCCATATAGCACTACTCAATGGACATGACCCTTATTTATCCATACTCTATATTTATAGAATTTACAACAGTATCCATGTGAGTAAAGTCACGATTCTTAAATCTTTGGCCAAAGTTGATCACCTAAGGTGGATCGCATCAGTTATGATGAATCGTGGACATGTCGACATGAGATGTGTGCCTCAGAAACTTTATGTTGTATTCCATGTTTCCTAAGCACAACTTGGATAGCCTACCACGGAGGGATTGTTAAACATATATGATGACCTCGACTTGTATAGTTCAGAAAGTTCGTTCGTGTTCTTCGCGAATTCGGAGGTGGCCGAATTTCGTACATATTAGCTAGGCTTATATGACGAATGTGTCTGAACTTAGAGAGTCCCAATATGAAGTGTACTCGTTGAGCACTTGGGTAGCCGATTAATTTTGATGAAAGATAATATTCGATATTATAATTATCAACGAAAATAATCAAGTGTTATTGGATAACATTGATTATTTACTTTGACCTAATTAGATTAATTGGATTAATTTAATAATTACACAAGGGCTTAATTGTAAAATCATAATCATCTCTACCATTTGAGGATATTATGGTAATTGTAAGTATGTAATAATAGGTGTTTTGACTTTATTTAATAGGATTAAATCAAAGTGGAAAACATTGAACTAATCCATTTCCTAATCCTTGTCTTGATTTAATTGGATTAAATCGAAGTGGTAGACAATGGAGATTAGTCACACCTAATTATACATATTTGGACAAATTAGATTAAGCCCACCTGAAAGTTGATTAGAACTTTTCTTAATTAAAAATTACATAAGTTTTTCTATAAATAACAAGCTTTATGAAGGTTTTAATTAAGCTTGAGAAAGCTAAATACAAGCAAGAATTAGAGAAATTAGCCTAAGTGTTTAGAGAAGTTTGTGAGGTCTCTATAATATTTTATCTAGGAGAAATCAAGATTGAGGATCTTGAAGTAAAAGTTGCTAGCATTGGAATCAAGATTGAATCTTGGAGTAAAGCTTGCAAATCTTGAAATTTCTCCAACCATTTCAACAAAGAGAAGAAGATTGAATATGTGCATCAAGCTTGCTAGGTAAGTTTGAACTTCTCTTAAGCTATGTTCTTTTATGTATTGGATGCATGCTTACATAGCTTAATGTTGAAATAAGACTAATAAATTGTGTTAGGATGCTTTAGAAGTATAAACAAAATATACTTGTTAATTAGGTCAAAGATGTTCATGTTGGACATGAAATAATTAATAAGAGTCTGGATCTCTAAATTAAAGCTTAGAGCTATGGTTACCATTCTAGAATCATTTGACCACCTTTGGGTGAACTAGAATTGTTCATGACACATTTCTTATTGAGATTCTAAAATTGGTTTATGTTTAGATTCAAACAAATGCATATAAGTATTTAGAATACTTGTATGTTAGTTGTATAACATTTGTTGTGGTTGGTTTTGATTAAGACTAGGCATCAGATCGGATCAGTCAGATCCGATCCGATTCGATCCAATAATATTGGATCAAATCAGATCGGATTTGGCTCTCGAATCCGATCAAATCATGTTTGGTTGGTTTGTCGAATTTCGGATCGGATCGGATAAATTTGATAACTATCGGATCGAATTGGATTTTATCCAATTTGATAACAAATCTGAATCCGATAGAGAATCCGATTTGATAACGGATTCGAATCCGATAGATAATCTGATTTGATAATAAATCAGATAGTAGATTCGATTTGATAACAAATCTGATTCGATAGCGGATCCGATTCGAAAAATTGATATGAAAATTTGTAAATTCATAACAATTTTATCGAATCGGATCAGATAACTTAAAATTCAAATCAATTTTATCAAATCGGATTTGTTATACTTGGCCTTTTAGAAATAGTTATAGTTATAATTATACAAATTATTTCTTGATCCTTTATTAATTGAATAAATTAGAATATAAATAGATTACAACATGATGAGTATGGGTGTCAAATTTACCTGGATCCGGAAGACCCGGGTTCGGGTAGATCCGGGTCCGTGATTAAAATATCAGGACCCGGGTCTAATAAATTAGGATCCGGGCGAATCCGGATTCGGACCTGGGATCGCACGAGTCAGGCCAGGATAGACCCCCGGATCCGAAAAAAAATAATTAAATATAATAATATAAATACAAAATAATATGCATATATAAATAAAAATATAATAGAATATAATTAAAAAAATATAAAAGAATTGAAATAAAACTAATAAAATTGATAAAATAAAAAAAATATAAAATAATATAATTAAAAAATAAAAAAATAAAAATAAAAATAAAAAAACGGTTATTTGAATCTGGACCGGGTATAGTATATCATCCTAAAAAAGATTTAGGATCCTTTGAAATGTTAAAGGCAAACACATTACACGCCCCTGAATTTAGGCACGTAACAGATCATCATCATCATTCTTGTTTACTATATGAGCTTCCTTGACAATAAAAACTAAATACGAAGAACAAAATCACGATGAGATGTTCTCTCTCTTTTTCTTTTTCGATGCTCATCCATTTCTTATCTAATTAACGACACGAATCACTTTAACTTTTTAGAAAGATCATTCCATTAGTACACCTTTGTTTCTGTCAATTACATAAGCAATCCTACAGTTCTTTACCTTTAAACGAACGAAATTAGGTTAAGAGATAAGTTTGTGTAGATAGGAATCGATATTGTGTTAATTTTATACTACTTTACGCAACATATTTAATTGGTCAGCAAATTAATTTATGCCAATTCCTTGCCTTTAAGAATTTTTATATGGCGACCCAAGCAAGCATTTGAAGTTGCAGGTTACAAATTTTTAGATTCAAAAACTGAAGATGGATGATCAGAATACCCATAGTTATTTCAATCCCCACTGGAGGGCTGTAAGTACATATTTTTTTCAATCCTTGCCAATTTGAGTTAAATATTTTTCCGAAAGTTTTATATATATAATATATATATTTTTTCTATGATTAATCTGAATGATCAAGTTAATTTCCTCTCCAGTATGACTCTTATTCTTATATGAAGAACCAAGATTCTTCAGGATCCATCAGAATTCCTGTGAGGGCTCTGAACATTATATGGGGCAACGATTCCCGGTTTTGGCAATGGACAAAACTAACAGAGGAAACCACAAAGTAAAAAAAAAAAAAAAAAAATTCAACATCAATTTTCATATCTTCAGATTTTTTTTATTTTAAATTTTTTTTTCTATGCATTTCGGATTTTCCAGGTTAATTGGGTTTGAAGAAGGTGCATTGCTGCTCCAAGTAAACTGGATTGAGGTCACAGGAAAGTTTCGGGTCACTGAAACCATGGCTGCATGGGCAACGAAAGCATATGAAATATTTTACATAATGAAATTCCGGGTGGATGCATTTGGGTGGCATTTAGTTCCAGTGAAGTTCAAGGTGAGGATCAATGGAGAAGAGAAAGTGAAAAGTGTAATGCTTCAGCTCTACAGAGAGAAACAAGAAGAGTGGCAAGAAATTCCCGGCGGAGACTTCACAATTTCAAACAATAATTATGTCGGAGCTGTGGAGTTTGGCATGTTTGAAGTTGAGAGTGACTGGTGGAAGGGTGGAATGGTTCTTGCGGGAATCAAGATTAAGCCTAATTCGGAGGTTAATTAATGTATTGCTTTTTGTTAAAATGTTTTTGAAGATGATTTAAATCGCTTTTTTTTTTTTTTTTTTAATTGTACTTTCATCTAATAATATTTTATATGATTATAATGTGATGCGATAGACTCTATCAAATATTCACTGAATTTGAATCTATGACCTCAAAGTGAAATCATAAGTCATACACCACCAAATTACGTCCCTTGAGGACGAATAATGATATTACAATAGGATTGCATTTGCTTAAATATTTAGTACAAAAAAATCAGCATGAATTACATGACTGTGAATATAAACATTAACAAAATATAAAATATCACTGTACAAAACACATTTGAGTTACGCATATTATCAATACAACAAAAATCCGTTCAAGTGAGTCTCTCGTTGAAAAAAAGTAGAACATAAAATAATTGCAAATTAAGTTGACTACCAATATAATATAGTCATATGGAACACAATATGAACCAAGTCAGTTTCCTTTTTTATGCAAAAAAACAAAGAACATAAGTGTTTAGGACTAATTATATATATATATATATATATAAAGTTGAATAGGTTTGAATTTGGCTAAAGTCTTGATAGATCTTAATAAAGATGTCTGAATAACATGTTTAATTTTATTTTTTTAAAAATATATGAATATAATATAAGTTGTTAGTTTTTCTAAAATGTGATGATTTGATATTTATGTTCTTAGAGGTATGATATAACTGTTGTAGATTTTATAAGTTAAATAATTGGAAATTATAATTAAAATACTATTACATATATAAATATACATATTAATTGGTTATCACACCCTAACACATTAATAAATAAGATATAACATATCAACATTATTTAACAAATCCATATATGTAATATTTTGAGTTTTCAGAACAGTTCTAGAAGGTTTCCGGAACGAAATTTAGATGTCGGAATGGAATGTTATTTGAGTAAACGAGTTCGAGTGTTGAAGCAATTTAAGTCAGAATATTTTGAAGTGGTATTTCGAAACTTTGGCAATCGCGTAATTCGAAAGGGCATGTTATGCGTATTTTAAAGATATTTTTATTTGGGGAAGTTCAGATGTTTCGGGTATAAAATAGCAAATGAACTCCGATTGCGGTGATTCTTGTACCGTTGGACTCGTATTTCCAAGAAGAACATCTTTCATGTTGAATATTTTTTGAAATTGTGACAGAAGACCTCAATTTTTGGAATTACCGAAGTAATCCATGAAGAATGACCAAAGTGCAATTTCGTGTGGGCCAAGATGTAATTTTCATAAACTTTTCTGCATATACCCTATATTTTCCTGAAATCACAAAAATGGCAAAAGCTTTAAAGCCTCCTTCACACAACCCCTTATCATGTGTTCATGTTTGCTTGCGCCAACGGCCAGCTGGCTAAGGAGGAGCGCAGGACCACCCCCAACCCTATGGTGGCCGGTGCAGTCCCTAGAACGTCGGGAACAGTGAAGAGAGAGAGAACACACTATTGGTTTTATTTCCGATCCTAAGTCATCGCTTCGATCCACATGTCGAGCCACCTATCAAATCGAAACATTCGGAGAGTACTACAAGATGGCAGTGCCGGTTTCTTCGATTCGTGCTTGGTTGCACATAAAACAAGATAAAAAGATACGGTGAACAATATCATCAATTTTAACGTTATTTTCAATTCTAATTTTGTCGATTCCTACACGTTCATTGGAGTATATGGAGTCCGCTGGTACCCCCAAAATTTTTGTAAGATCTTCCGATAAAAATTTGATATTTTCAAGTTTCTCGTATTGTATTCGGATGCTTCCTGCAAAGTTGTAGAGTAATGAATTGAATTGTACCGAATTGGATAAGTTATAATGTATCAAATTTGTTTTATTGGTAGAATCCGAGTGAAATCTGAATGAATTGGATCGATCCGGCAGGAGTAGCGAGTTTTTGGTAAAATCGAATTTCATGTGTGTCTGTGCTTTGTTGGATATAATGATATATATGAGTTAACTATGATGATATAATGTTCTTTCGATGAATCCATATAAGTTCGGAGGTTTCAGGATCCTCTCGTACCATTTTCAAAAACGATTTTGGAAGATTTTAGAAAAACGCGTGATTTATGGATTTTAGCTAACGGGTTATTTTAGAATGTTATATTATGATGTATTATGAGTTTTTAAATTGTTCTGGGAGAAACCGAAAAGATCCAACATATTCTGGATCCATTCGCAACAATTTCAAACTTTTCAGAGGATTTTCAGGTTTTAGACCGGAAAGTGAATCTGATATGTTAGATTTGTAAAGTTAAATATTTTGAGATTAATGAAAATAAAATCGTTGAAAACGGACCTGTTTTGAGTGTTACAGGAAGGTCCGGAAGTTTGTTATAGTCAGTCGATAATTCTGCAAAACTGCGATCCTAACCACATTTTGTAATTTGTTTTGACAGATTTGACAAGAATCAAAAGTGTTTAGGAAATCAGGTAAGTATGTCATGCGATGAATGCTTGAAGTTTAGTTAATTGATTGCATGATTATTTCATATGAGATATATGTGTGTATATGTATATGTATCTATATAGAAATATGTATAGCTTAAGTCTTCTAAACCACCACAGGTTTGGGTTGGTCATAGACATGGGTTTGGGTGGTTTGGTCGGGTGATTTGGTACAACTATGTATGAATCTTATGTTTAAGATAAGTGTATGTGTGTGTGTGTGTGTGTTAAGTCGAAGGTATTTTATTGATGTGTATATAAGTAGCATAATGTGATCGTTTTTTAATTCTAGCATTATTTTTCAATGGATGATAAAGTTGATGTACGATAAGTGATGTGTCTGACATGACTAGATGCCTCATTTTATGTTTTATATTTTCATGTTTATATTTTTAAAGACTTATGATTTGAAATGGTCGATTTGGATAATGAGTATTTGACATTGAGCATGCATCATATTGATATGTTTCTGTCTCAGTGCTTGTTATATGTTTTAATATTTTATGACTTATCATTATGTTTCTGTCGAGAAGCTTG
The DNA here is from genome assembly GCA_019454045.1 of Zanthoxylum bungeanum. Taxonomy (NCBI): domain Eukaryota; kingdom Viridiplantae; phylum Streptophyta; class Magnoliopsida; order Sapindales; family Rutaceae; genus Zanthoxylum; species Zanthoxylum bungeanum. The sequence continues at coordinate 11,247 of SKCR01019283.1, forward strand.
TTATGGGTTCTGACCATTTGGAAATGGCTGCCCCACTATTTCGTCGACATTGTCCTGTTTCGTTCATTGCCAGGTCTGTACACGCGACCCAGGCATTGGAGACTTGATATGTTCGTCCATTTGAGTTGGTTCCTGGACGCTTGTTACAAATTTATGATGATGCCAATTTTGGAGTTTGATTCTGTTTACTGGGAATAGTTTCCCAACATATTTTGGATACATTTGTTTCATAGTTTTCTAAAAAAGTATTTCGAAAAGTAAGTTTTCAAAAGATCCGCTTATGAAAAAAACTATGTTTTAAACACATTCGATTTCGCTTCTAACATGATATGAGCTTTTGATGAGATATGATATGATCTGTTTCTGTCTATGTGCTGTGATTCATGATTTTTGTGTTTTATGATCCTTCATTATCTTTCTACAGAGGCGCTTGATGATATGTTTCCGTCACAGAGCTTGATAACAATTTTAGTTTTTAAAACCTATGTGGCATTGGATATGGGGTCATGACCATCATAAATGGCTGGCCCACTATCTTTTGTCGGCATGAGCTTGTTTCGTTCATTGTCGGGTCAGGGCGTTCAACTTGGACATTGGATGCTTGATTAGTTTTATGATATTTTCAGATATTTTTTTTTATTGTTCCAAAAACAACACTTTTCAAAAATAAAAAGAGTTTAAAGTAATTACCTTATGTTTTGGTGAATTAGATGCTAGATGAGATTGATTGTACATAACTTATTTTTGGAATGTGTATGAAGAATTCGATTGATAAGTTGGTATTTATGTTTGTTATGACTCTAACACATATTCTTTGCACATTGTGACTTTGAACTTTGGAAGTTTTGTACGTCTTTGTTGTTGACTATACTATATTTTAAAGTTCTAGAATGAGATTAAGGTTTTCGATTTGCATAAGATAGGCATTTCTCGAAGGTTCGTATGTGAAAGGTAGACATATCTTGTAGGTTCGTATATGGAAGACATGAAAGTTCTATTATTTGAAATGCTTTCGTATAGGTATGAGTACATGTAAGCTTTATGAAATTGTCTGTGTACAAATATTAAGTTAAAGATTTGTGCTTTTATATAAGCTGCGTTTCTGAATTCGAATATGTAATTATATGAAATCTGGATTGTGAACATCCCAAAGGTTTTTTGTATAAAGATTAGTACGTAAGTCATTATCGAAAAAAGTGATATATTTTCTGATTTGATGATATTTCAAATATGATTTCTTTTTTGACATAGGGTTAAAAAAGTTTAGTTAAGAATCCAAATGATTCGAATATTGTAGTTATCATTAAGGATTGGTTAAGTTTAGGTTTTGTATTTATTATGATTTATGAACTTAGTTTTTAGATCAATGTAATTTAGTATTTTCATAAGACTTGATGCATATAATGAGTGTAAAGAATAATATGACGTTTGCAAGATGTTTAGTTTAAGTTCAAGAAAAATATTCTTTTGAAGTTCTAACTTTGTATGTCTTAGTCGTTTTGTAATGACTATACAAGTATAGGTTTCCACGGATTTCAGTATAATATGCTTAGGGATTTCAAACGAACTTATATAAGTATATGGTTTTATGTATATGTATTGTTATCAAAATCTATTCTTACCTTTTTATATTGCGAGCATGGTTACTTACTGAGTTTCATAACTCACATCACTACAATTTGCTAGTTTTGCAGGTTGACAACCAGATCGGTCGGCCATTCAAGTTGGATATATTGTTCGAGTCGATGGATTACCCAAGTTGCAGTCACCCAATCTAGAGTCCTAAGAATAATCATATAGTTTAGAAATCATGTTACATTTGTATATGTTTATATTAATCAAAACACACTATTATATGTATGTAATTATAAGTATTGGATTGTATGCTTTGTTTTGGGCACAGAGCCCTGAAGATTGATGTTGTGATTTGAATTGTTTTGAGTTTATACCGAAGGCCTATTTGCGTATTTGATATTTGTACATGTGTTTTTGGTACTGAACTATTACCAGGTTGTTCATTTTTAGGACGCGTTAAGTCTATGTTTCGTTTATTTTGAGTCTTAGGGAGATAGGTTATTCCTATCTCATGCTTGTAAAGTCCAGTTTCTGGCGGGATGTTACAATATAATATTATTTGTCATTGTTTGCATAATTTTTTGTCAAAAGAGCGTATAAGGTTCAAACCTCATGAGACACAGTCCCAGCAAGGGGTATTTGATTAAGTGAATCAGCCTCGAAGGGGCACAAGCGCACAAATTACAGTCTTAAGATTACAAAGTTACGAAATAAAATGCTCGTATTGAGTCTTCATTCTTTTTTTTTTCTTCTTCGCATGAGTGAGCTTTTTATAGTGGAACTTGTTAACTGCTCGGGTGGTTTCACTCCGCAAATTTCTCTGCAACTGCTGGATCATGCCTCTAACCGCCAGGTTATGTGCCATAACTGCCTGATCATGGGGAACTGTCAAATTATGCGTGATGAACTGCCAAGTCGTGGGTAGCACTGTCTAACCGCTAAATCGTGGGATCAACTGCAGCATGTATTAATCACCCTTATCATCTTAGTCGCTGCGTCGTTTGGCGATCGTTCTGATTTTTATTCCCATCGTCGCCCTGTTTGTAAATCGTTCTGTGGCGCGGTACCTATTCGCCCGTCCTAAGGCGATTTTCTTTTGTTAATAGTTGTCCCCCAAATTCACCTTGATCGAGTTGGAAGTGAAATCGAGGTGAATTTTCAATTTGGGTAAAGTCATGTCTGTATTTAATGGCCGTATACTGGTGTCGGCCTGCAGGTCTTCGCCCTATTGTCTCTTGTGCGTCTTACGGGCCGTCCTTTACGTTCCATATGTGAGTCCATCATTTCTTCAATAAATGTGCGACCTTCCCCAACACGTTTCATCATGACGCCTATTAATGAGCCGTTTTCGCGTCATTTCGGTGTCACTTCACGTCACACGTCACCCTTATCCTTTACATCGAATCGTGTCACACTACCTATCTAGGGCGACTCTTCATTCTTTTCATTCTCCCACTCTTTCCTTCCTTTGTCGACTTGGGTCGCGAAACCTGTCCTAGGGTGAGCTTTTCGCCTTTGTTATATAAGGGCTTGGCCTGTTCTTGTTTTCACTTTACTTTCCACTTTGCAAAACTCTCTTCTTTCGTGCTCTCAACCTTCTGTGCTAATGGCATATTTTTCTTCTACTCCCAAAAATGACTCATCTACTTTCGGTGATTATCAAATGGCATTGGGTGACTCATTTGTGAGTTTTTTCGGCGTTCATACCCTTAATGAGAACTATGGCCAGTGCTCTCTAGGCCCCATCTTTGTTGATGACAACACCATCGCTACAGCCCCCTTGGCTCAGCTGTTTCCTTCCACTTCTAACCTTCCTTTTTTAGAACCATTGAACATCTCTCCCCTAGCTCCTTCCAATCCCATCCGTACATGTCCTAAACATGATTCTTCATTTGAGACCTGGTTCCAATGTATGTTGTTTCATGCGGATACTCGCACTTTTCTTGAAGAACATGGCTTCCTTTCTCTCATCGAGCTTTCATTGGCTTTGCCCCATTTCGATCGAAATCTGTTCCCCACCTCACTACTCATTTGGTCTTCCGATTACAACATCTTCCTTTTCCCTACTGGTCCTTTCACCATTACTCTTCACGATATCAGTGCTTTGACCGGTTGGCCCCTCTGGCTACGACCATTTCTGCCTGTACCACCTTTCGTTTCCCCCTCTTTAATGGACTCTTCATCCTTCACGTCCTACTCTGCTTTCTTCCGTGCATTTTCAAAATCGGCCGATCCGGTCTCGGTGTTGAAGCGTATGACTTTCCTTCATTACTAACTTTGCAAATATATCATTTGCGTTGCCCAGTCAGAAGCCCGTGGCGGGTTACCTCCCTATCTCTTCGGACCTTGCCAACAGTCATCGTTTGGACCTGGCCTCCTTTTTGTTGGCTGCTATTTACCGTGGGTTGGCCGTTCTTCAAAAACAACTTCGGTCTGGGGCTTCGCCGATCACCTCTGGCCCTCTCTGGCTCATCCAGCTTTGGCTTAGAGCCTATTTCCCAGTCTTCGGCTCAATTGAGTCAAGTAATTCGTATCCTTGTGTTGGTCTTTTGTTCGCCCAACTTCGGCCAACCTCTCTCATTCATCGCACCGTTTTTGAATACTTCTACACCCTTCCTCGGGTCACTTCTTTCTTCACTTTCTCCCTGGGCAACAGCCCTTCTTTCATCCATAAAATTCCAGAGTCGGAAGAGGATGAGTCAATTCATCGCATATGGCTCAAGTTTTTATGCAGCCACGACCTGATTCATGACATCTTGACAGGGGCCAATGGCAAGGCTGGAGTGGAAGTCTATTCGCCTAACTCCACTACTCGCCAGTTTGGCCTCGTTCAAGGATGGCCTCTTCCATTATTTCATACAGGTTTTGTTTCATCAGACCGTTTTAAAGTGCTCTCGTTTTCAGACATAGATCGATGCTTGTCAAAGTCTCGTTCTTTACTATCATTCTTTTTTGCGGTTTCATTTTCTCCTTGTACATCGGTCCATTCTCTCTTCGACCGTTTTTGGTCGTCTGGTCGTGAGAGGCTTTTTTCTTTGCCTTCTGTACGGGTCTTTTCCACCATCATTTTTTCTTCCAAGTCCTCGGAATCGACGGGGGCAAAAAAACCGATTGAGGCAGCCAAGCCGAAGAAGATTAAACAGGCTAAGCAGAAACAGCCTTCCCCAACTCATAGCTCTGATTCATACGTGCCGCTCATACGTCGGGCTAAGGTACAATCTGAAACTACCGCCCCTTTTATACATCGGGCTAAGATAAAATCTAGAATTTTATAAGTTTTGTATCTTGTGCAGGTGCTTAGGACGGAACCATCTTCTGCCATGCCCGAATTGACTCAAGCTATGGGGCCCGAAGCTCCCATGATTGAGGGTCCACTTGGGGAAGCTGAATCTACTGCAGTCCCGGTCGTTCAACTTCCATCAGACGAAGATGAAGCGGCCGAGGCTCCAATCACGGAACAACCGCCAGAAGAGGGCGAAACAGCTGCTACCGACCTTTCGCCCAGAGCCGACCTTTAAGGTATGAAGTCAAGTATAAAAATGGACCGTTCGCGCCCGTTTGTTGAGGAAATCTCAAGGGACCATCATTTATTTGAATGCCCCCCATTGGACGATCCTGTCCTAACTATGTAGGACCCGGATGACGAGCCTATTCGGCAAGAGCCTATTTGGTTGGATGACGGGCCTTTTTGGCGTCATCTTAAATGGATTTACCCATTGGTACGCAGAATGGCTGTTACGGGGCTTAGGGGGAGTTATTGGGATATAGACGACCTTTTTAGTTTGGCCGAATTGGAGTTATTGGAAGAGGCTCGGTCTATGTATAAAGACGATGTACTTCGTCGCATTTATGAATAGGGGGAGGTTATTCATATTTCTGACTCTTCCGATTCTGATTCTTCTGTAGAGGCTCAGTCAGCAGCCGTGCCGCAATAATCATCGCCTTCACGGGCAGTATCTCTGGTCCCTTTAGCGCAACCAACTTCGGCCCCTGGACAACCATCGTCCTCAGTTCTTCCGCCCTCTCCTCCTCGTGCAACATCTCATGTCCCTTTGGCGCAAGAACTTTCTGCTTTTGACCAGCCGTCATCTTAGGCCCCTCAGTCTCCAACTCTTCCACCGGAAGCTCCTGATCCTTCAATTCAATAAATAGCTGTTCTTGAACTGCCGTCATCTTTGGCCCTTCTCTCCTCTCTTCCTCGGGCAACATCTTCTTCCCCCATATCTCAACCTCCGATGGAAGAACCTGTATTGCCACTCGAGGTTCTCGCTCCTGAAGGATTCGCCCGATGAGCTTCAGCGACTTTGAACCAGCCATTAATTGTGTATTGCAGGATGTTACATCGTCCAAGTATTGTACTTTTGAGGACGTTTTCATCCTGAATTAATGAAAATACATTATTTATATACTTATTTATGTTGTACCATTTTTATGTTATTTGGAGAACGTGCATTCTCGTGTTCCCACAAAGAGGCACATATGTTTTTCAAGTACTTGTTGTTTATCGCCCTGACATGTCTTTTGCCATTTAGATAGGCTCAAATTAACAATACCTTCTCTACCTCGAATGGGCCTTCCCAATTGGGCGACCACTTGACATATGCATGGTCCTTGGCACCTAGTGGTAGTATGATTTTACACACTAACTCCCATCTTTTGAACTATTTGGCCACGATTTTTCTATTATATCCCTTAGCCATCCTGGACTTCTGTGCCTCCAAACGGTTAATAACGTCACATCTGATATCGTCAAATTCTAACAAATTTTGGATCATTGCTTCACTGTAGTTTTCCTTTGTCAGATCCTCTTGCAAGGCTACCATAGTGGATTTGATATTGACATCCACTGGTAATACGGCCTCTTGACCATACACTAATTGGAACAGCGTGACCGAAGTACCCGTTCGGGGTGAAGTCCTGTAAGCCCACAAATCTTGACTTAAACATTTGTCCCATTGTCTGACATTGTCCGTTATCATTTTTCGGATCAACCCTTTGAGGGTTTTGTTGGATGACTCTGCCTGGCCATTTGACTGGGGGTAATACGGAGTAGTGTTCACTAACTGAACCCCATATTCGGTCAGGAAGTTCCTAAATTTTTCACCGTTCAGAGAGGTGCCGTGATCCACCATCAATGTCTGAGGGATGCCGAATCGATGGATAATATGCTCTTTTATGAACTTGATGATTTGTTCTTGAGAGATCTCTATCACTGGGATCACTTCCACCCTTTTGGTGAAGAAATCTGTAGCCACAATGATGAAGGTGTGTCTCCTGGTAGATGCAGGGTAGATTTTTCCTATCAAATCCATCACCCATCCCATGAATGGCCATGGCTTAATAATGGGAGCCATTTCGGTCGCTGGTGCCCTTTGGATAGACCTATGCTTCTGAAAAGCCAGGCAACCTTCGCATACAGTATGCATGAGTCTCCCATTTTGGCCAATAATAGCCATTTCTTATAATCAACCATCTCATCTTGATCCATGTCTGGTGAGCCCCACAGACCCCTTCATGTATTTCGGCCATAATAGTCTTGGATTCGGTTGGCCCTACACATTTTAACAACAGACCATCTTGACGTTTCTTGTACAACACGTCTCCTGATATCACGAAATTTAAGGCCCTCAGTCTTAGCTTTCGGTCTCTTCCATTCTCTGGTTGCTCCAAGAACTCTCTGATCTCTTTTCTCCAGTCGTTCACATTTCGCCCCTCGTCCTGGATTTCAGTGGCCATGACGTCCATTGCGTTTTTTCATCTTACCAAGGCTGGTTTGGCCTCTTCTCTCCTGTATATGCTTCTCATGCTTGTCAGTTTATACCCTGAGGCTGCTTGGGCCAATTCATTAGCCATTTCATTTTTCGCCCTTGGGATGTGCTTCAGCTCTACGAAGTCAAATTGGTCTAGCAGCTCTTTAGCTATTTCCAACAGTGCTGTGACATATGGACTTTGGCAATTGAAGGCCCGTGTTACTTGATGGATCACCAATTGCGAATCTCCCTTGATGGACACGTGTTTTATTTTCATATCAATGAGAATTTCTAATCCAAATATCAAGGCCTCGTATTCGGCCTGATTGTTAGTGCAACATTCGTCTAACTTGATCAAGAACTGGAATGATTCTCCCAGCGGACATATCAAGACTATTCCCATTCCTGCTCCTTTTGACGTGCTAGAGCCATCAAAATGCATTGTCCATGGCTTGAGACTGCATTCATTCACTTTCATCCCCATTTCCTTAGTGATGCTTAGGCATGGGTGATCGGCCAAGAAATCTACTAGGGCCTGATTTTTTACTGCCTTTTGGGGTTCATGTCTTATGTCAAATTCTGACAATGATAGCGACCAAAAACCAACTCTCTGATGCAAAATCGGACGAGAAAACATGTACTTTATTATATTAATTTTCGTAATTAAATACACAGTAGTCGGCCTAAGGAAAACATGTAGTTTAGTACATGTGAAATACAAAGCCAAACACAATTTCTCCATTGGAGAATAATTACATTCATATTTCAGCAATTGTCTGCTGATATAAAAGATGACTCTTTCGACATTCATGTTGTCGTCTTGTGCGATCATCCTAGCTATGGATTACTCTTCAGCGGATATGTACAGCTTCATCGGCCGTCTTGGCATAGGGGGTACCATCACCGGCGGCTGTGCTAAGTAGTTTTTCAGGCTTTCGAAGGCTTTTTGATGTTCTTCGGTCCATATGAATTCGTCCTTTTCCTTCAGCCTTAGCATGGACGAGAAAACTTTGGTTTTTCCTGCACAATTACAAATGAACCTTCTTAAGAAATTGACCTGCCCTAGGAATCTTTGCAATTCTTTTTTGTTCCTGGGAGGTCTGGCTTCCGTAATCGCCCGAGATTTATTGGCGTCAATCTCGATTCCCCGCTGGTGGACTAGGAAGCCCAAAAAGTCTCCTGCACTAACTCCAAAAGCACATTTGGCAGGGTTAAGTTTTAATTTGAACTTCCTCATTCGTTCAAAAGCCATTGCCAGGTGGCTAAAGTGTTCGTTCTCGGTCATTGACTTCGCCACTATGTCATCTACATAAACTTCTACAAAATTGTTGATCATGTCATGGAAAATTAGATTCATGGCCCGTTGATAGGTGGCTCCGGCATTTTTTAGCCGAATGGCATTACTACCCACTCATAACATCCTAAAGACCCTGGACATCTGAACGTCGTTTTGTGGATATCATCCTCGGCGATGTAAATTTGATTATACCCCGCATATCCGTCCATAAAGGAATAAATTTGGTATCCGGCTGTGGAGTCGACTAAAGAGTCCATTGTAGGCATATGGTATTGGTCTTTTGGTGTTGCCAAATTTAAGTTTCTAAAATCTATACATATTTTTAACTTCCCATTCTTCTTCATGACATGGACTATATTCGACAACCATTCTACATATCTGGTCGTCCTAATGAACTTCGCCTTTAAGAGGCTCTCGATTTCCTTTTTGATATCAGGCATAACATTGGGCGCAAACCTCATGGGGGTTGCTTATATGGCCTGTGGTTTGGCATAATTGGCAGTCTATGTTCTATTAGAGTTTTATCTAAACCGACATTTCATCATAATCCCAAGCAAAACAATCTCTATATTTTTGTAAAAGGTGAGTCAGTTTTGTGCGTACCTGGGCATTCGGGTCCTTGCTGATGTAGGTGATGCGTCTGTCATCTTCGTTCCCCAGGTTTACTTCATTCAAAACGTCTTGCACCCTTGTGATGTTCGCCTTATGCTGCCTATTGGGAGCGTATTCTTCATCCTCTTGCTGTCGTTCGTCCCGACCATTCCATTCCATTAGACAATCCACTCCGCATCCTCTCTTATTCTATCTTCCACCTGGTGTGTCAATAATTTCTCTTTCAAGGCAGAAATTATGGCCTGGGCATTAACTTCACCTTTCTGCTCCGTCATATAAGCCATTAAGCTGGCTCTAGCTGCCACAAGCGTGGCTTGTTCTTTATGCTGTTCATTCGTCCTCATTTGATTTGTCAATTTCATGGCCATGCGTTGGCCCTCCAAAGGCCACTATAGTTGGCCTTGTTTGTGCGAACAAATCGTTCAACAAATTCACAGTGTATGGCTTGTCATTTTTGGCGACTATGGACAAATTTCCAGCCTCATCTAGTATTCTGGCCGGCCCATAATTTCCTTCATACATGAAATATTCGGCTGAATTTGTCTCCACCACAAAAGGGTCTACTATCGGCATGTACCACTTCCACTTCGTCCTTCTGATTTCAGAAAACCAGGCATTGGTAAAGGGATGAAGGAATGCATCGGCTACCGTGGATCCAATCTCATCCTAAGAGCATGTTGTACATGGTCGGTCTGTTTATGACAAAGAATACCATTGTCTTGGTGGTACTTCGCACCTGTAGATCTAACGAAATGACTCATTTAGCGGTTGTTGCCCCTCTATTAAAGCTGGTGAGCACTACCTCTGTAGGGATGAGATCGTCCTCTGATTTCGCCAATCGCCCTAACATCCTAACCGGAATGGCATTGATGGCCGCTCCATTGTCAATTAATACTTTAGTGACAGGGATTCCATTCGCCTTTGCTTTTACATAAAGTGGTCGGAGATGTTTTATCATTTGCTGTGGTGGTTTTGGGAATGTTACCTTCCCTGCAACTCCTACTTCCATTGTTTGCTCACCACTGGTATCTGCCTGAGGCGTCTCAGAAGGTGGTAATGTGGTCGGCGCACCACAGGAGACATTATTGATGAGCATCCTCCATTTTTTCGCTGTGGTCACTGCCCATTTTACTTTGGGGGTTCTGTATAGGACGAGGTATGGGGATCGCCCCAAATCTTCTCCCAATGTTCCAACTGCATGGTTTCTAGCCTCATATAATTCTTTGAGAAGCCTATTCTGTGATATCTCTCTCCTTCGTGCTTCAGTCCTGATATCTATCTCTTCCTCTACATCGGTCAGTTCTTCATCTGAGGCCACCCTGTCACTTATTGCGAGCGTTGCAAATTCCATCTCGTCACTTTTATAGACATCATCGTCCCTTCTCAAGGTCTCATTGTTGTCCCCCTTGAATTTTTCAGACAACAAGTAGTGATTGGGCACAACCGGAGGCATGCCGCCAAACTGAATAACAATGGGGGGTTCTTCATCATCTGTCTCATCCCGTCTTCACCGGTCGAATTTATTGCGCTCCTTACAGCTTGTGTCCATTCCTGCCCTGTCGCCACTTTCTTTACTACTCGCATCGGGCTTCTCCCTTGTATAAACACTACGGCATGTGGTGACTTTCATTTCACCTTGCTGACGCATCATACTGCCATAGTTTCTCTGGTGTCGTCTCAGTTGTGTCCTTGTCATTTCGTCCACATGAGGATAACTCTTCCCTGAACGTTGACCTGAGTATGACCGATGGTATAAATGCCATACGTTGGGCCGATGAATTTTCAGCCTAAACGTCCTTATATTTTCGACGAAATTTGAATTCTCACCGTAGAACCTTGGTGCGAAGGTCCTCGGTTGCCATGCTACTGGCTATTTATTTACAGGCCTTTCACATGTATCTTCTAACTCCCTCATCCACTCTATACTGTTCTTGCACCATGCACACAAATTTTTTCGATCCTTCATTTCTAGGGGTGTTTTAATCCTTTCAAGAGCGCTCTGACGATGACCGTCTTGATCTTCATCTAGGACCAGCTTGAATTTTGGCAAGTTTATTTTGGTAAGGTCCGAGTTGATCATGTTTAATTTCATCGGCTTTGGAAAAGGGTTGTCGTCCACCGCCATCTTTTTTTTCGAACGTTATCCATCCAGATTCTATGGCGTCCTGCAAAACATTCCGAAAAATGAGACAATTATTAGTTGAATGAGACCATGCATTGTGCCACTTACAGTATTTCTTACTACCGATTGGTTCAGTGCTTGGCAATGTGTGGCGATCGCTCAACCTAATTTGCTTGTCATTATATAATTGGTCGAAAATGGCATCGACTTTAGAGATATCAAAAGAGAAATTCCTACTCTTTTTATCACTCTCCACTTTGGCCTGGGGTTCGGCCCACGTCTTGCAAATGTATGGTTTCCCCTTGATCAACTCGGCCAAACATAAATCAGCCGATTCGATGTCCATTTCGCCCATTTCATAGTTAGTATTCCTGTAATAGGTTCCTTTGCTAGAATTCTTCATTTGTTCTTCCTCCCTCAACAATCGTTCATATCGCACCACACTAGTAGTGAGCTGCGGGAGGTCCATCTTGGAACTTCTTTTTTAGATCGAAGTTAAGACAGCTTTGAACGATCCTCACAAATTCTTTTTCAGGTAAAGGCACGTAACATCGGCCTCGAGCCGCCTTGAACCTTTCCAGGAACGTCTCGGCCCATTCCCCCGTGAGCTGTCTTAAATTGGCCAAATCGGCCAATGCCACTTCAGATTCAGTTTTGTAGAATTGTGCATGGAACATTTGTTCCATTTGGTGCCAATTCTCCACCGAGTTAGGTGGCATGCTAATATACCAGGAAAATGCTACTTCTGTCAGCGAGCCGTGAAACAGCCTCAGTTTGTGGAAATCGTTCGTTTCCCCACACTGAAGTGTAAATCGGCCTATGTGTTCTATGGTCGAAACTTCCCCAGACCCTGTAAACAGGGAAAATTCTGGTATTTTGTAATTCCTGGGCCATGGATACGCCAAGTCAATCCATTCTGGATACGGCTTTTGATACCTTGTCCGAATTGGCCTCACTCCTAGGCCAAATTGATTCTGAAGAATTTCGGTCATCTGTTCCCTTAACATATCATTGCCATTGAATGGCACCGCTACGGGTGGTGGTTGCGGTCCTCTCATGAATAGGGCATAGTCGTGACCTTACCCTTATGAACCCTGGGGACCTTGGGGCAACACTACTTCATGTTGTGCCATGTTTGGCCCTTGATGTAGATTTGGTCTCAGATATTGACTATTGCCTCCAGGATTTATCCCCTCCCTGAAAATCATAGTGGCAGTGCCCCCTTGTGGGGGCACATTGCTTGGACCAGCCTCCTGATTGCTTGGTGCATGAAGGGGTGTAGTCCACGGTACGGTTGTCCCCCCGTTTACACATTTGGCCATAAGCTCATTCAATGAGCTTAGGTGTTTGACCATAGTTTCGTAATGCGAATTACTAGCCGAAGTAAATTTATCTATGATATGAGCATTTTGAAGCCTAACATGTTCGACAATATCCTGTGTGAACTCGCCGATCAAGGCGCGAACTACGTTAGGGCTGAGCTCCCGCATAGGTTCATATCGGCTAGCGTCTGCCAGACCCTCGAAATGACCTACTACGGCTGGAAGATGGAGCTTATTGGTTTGCTCCAGTCCCCCTTCCTCCGTACTTGAGCCAGTTTGAGTGTTTCTTTTCGGAGACATTTCCACTCCTTACACCAATTCTCCCACTGTGGTCGCCAAAAACTGTTTGCACAATTTTTTGTCAAAAGAGCGTGTAAGGTTCAAACCTCCTGAGACACAGTCCCAGCAAGAGGTATTTGATTAAGTGAATCAGCCTCCAAGGGGCACAAGCGCATAAATTACAGTCCTAATATTACAAAGCTACGAAATAATATGCTCGTATTGAGTCTTCATAGGCATCATAATAGCCATGGAAAGACTTAGGTGAATCACGTCTTCATTCTTTTTGTATACCCTCCCAACACAATGGCGTTGCATATCGTGAAATGTCTTTCACTCGAAGCAGTGTATCACTATTTGATGATACCCATCATTCATTGGCACGTACATTTAAGGTATAAAAAATGTGTGTTAATTGTTCATTCAAACCACTGGGTGGGAAGACCTAGTTATGGACAACCATTCGCTAATGAGATCCTAAACCTAACCCTAACCCTAATAAGCCCACATGTGAGCCAATAGTTGTTCTCCCTCAGGAATAAACCTCCTTATTGCATGTGTTTGGGCCCTAACCATTTGAAGTGTATTGATCCTCTTACCATATGATGTAAACTTGTTGGGCCTTTTCAACTAAGAAAAGTTTGCATTCAAAGATAATTGGGCCAACTACACCAAAAAAACTATGGGCCAACTTGTGTGATATTCTTATTGGACCTAGAGTATTTAGTTAAGGTTCAAATGTGCTAAACTGAAAGGTACATCTCGCTTTGGCCCACATGAATGTTCCTAAATATTTTTCTAGCCCATCCCCAAATAACCATGATTACTGAAGGTCTGATTCATCATTTTTAGACAATGGTTTGATCCTCATATTAGGCGTAGTCATTTTATAAATGGGTGGCCTTTGTCTCTTAATGATGGAGTATAATCGAAGTATCTAAGTTTAACCTCTCCGGCATAGGAGAGAACAAGTTTTCATACCCCATGTTGGTGTACAAGCTAAGCCAAACCTATGACAAATATCGACTTACCGCGTGTGTGGGAGAGATAAGGTTAGAAGGATATATATTGTATGAACAAATCCTGGATCACATACATCTCATGCATACATGCATCTCATACATCATGCTAATCTATTGTGATTGCAGCCATCTTAGTGGAGCACTGGGTTAGGGAGAATTGAAGACTAGTCTAGAAGTAACTAACAAACACAGAAATAACTAACAATGATAGTTCCCGAATAGACCAACTTGAAGCCACCATGAATAATATGGTAGAATAATTGCAGACCTTAATCAATGCCATAGCTAATCAAGCGGCAATTCAGACAACATTGACTGAGACTAGAGAAGAGATGTGAGAAGCCCGAGAGTAGAATTGATAGATGCCCTATCCCTGAAGATGAAAAAGACATGACAAAATATACTATGGGGAAATTGGCCAAGTCTAAAGCCAAGGCTGAATTGCAAAGGTTAAATGAGCAAATGGAAGCGGTGACCTAAAAAATGAAGGGTAACATAAGGATTTACTAGACTACAATGCTATGGCTTTCAAAGAGCAGTTACCCACCTAGTTCAGAATGCAATAAATGGCTAATTTCAATAGGAAAAGAGACCCGAAATTTCACTTAAGGCACTATGTTTCGCTGATGAGTTCCACTGAACTATCCCAGTGCCAAGTACAGAGAATATTTGAGATGTCATTAGAAGGAGCAGCGGTGGTATGGTACCACAATCTTCATAAGAAGATTAAAGATGGTTGGAGAGCCTTAGCGGAAGCCTTCTTAAACCAATACTTCATGGACATGGAGATAGATATGTCGCTCCATGACCAGAGAATATAAAGCAAAAGCCAGTTTCTAAAGATACGAACACATCCCTTAGAGAATGATCTAATTAAGATGATAATCAAGAGGACAAAGCCCTCCATCTATAATAAGTTGAGAAGAATGACCACCATGATTGTAGATTTCAGATAGTTGAAGGAGATGATCATGGACATAGAAGAGGAAGAAACTGAAAAATAAGAAGTTCTACAGCCAGAACAAAAGTGCTCCCGATGGCCCTTGAGAAGCCAAGCCCAATCCTATTTAAGTCGCTGCTATCTGCAATCGTCGATTCTCCAACCTCGGAAAGCATCTATCAAGATTTTTCGAAAAATTAATGAGACAAGGCCTACTAGAACCCTTAGACCCCAAACTGTTACCGAACCTCGTACCTCAGCACTTTAACCTAGACCAATACTATCATTTCCACCAACAAAAAAGACACGACTCGAAAATTACAACCACCTCGGACAGGAGATCCAAGACCTCATCGATAGCCATAAATACCAGACCTCAAAAAACATTAACGCAACACTAACAAAAGCTCTATACCTAACCATAATGGTGTACCACCACCACAAACCTATATGATAAATTCTGGCTTACTCGAAGAGTACGTTTTACAAACCTTCCACTAACAGACATGTTTAATAGGATTATGTGAGAGTGGCGACAGTGAAACAGAAGAATGTAATGAGGTTTGGGAGAGATTTTCTAGCAGCGACAGGGAAGAAGTTAAGGGAATGACTAGAACTGGCAAATTCTACAATGACACTGCTAAACAAAATGAAGGGATATAATAAGAAGGGAAAGGGAATGAGGGAGAAAAATTAGAAAATGATGCAGTACTCCAACAGTTGATGAAGACTTGAATCTAGATTAGTATATAGGACTTATTATGTTCCTCTCACGAACACATGAGGGCCATGGTCGAGGCTGTTAGGGTTGGTGCTCAGAGCGCCAATTTTATTATGTATTTTCCTGTAAATACTTATGTAACATTTTATTATATATAAAATAAATAGTTTCTACTATATAACATCTCTTTTATATATGGTAAAGACGTAACAGACCTTAAAATGATTAGTTATGAAACTGTTGCAAAAGCGTCGTAACTGACATTGAGTTGTATCATGACGTTGTCATTCTTAGACAGTTCTTGGTCAAGGTTTACGCTATTTGGTCAGTAAAGTAAACCCGTTGAGACTGGTACATGTATTATACTGGAATCTTGGATTCCAATGGTTTCTCAATGAACCATGAGTCTTGGAGACTCGTATAGACGTGTAGGTGTTTATAGCGGAAAAATGCTGAATGACCACCGAAGATTGTTAATGGATGGTACACCAACGTCATTAAGAATCTTATCAGGTTGAGTAGCATAAGTGATACTTAGACTTAAGATACCATTGTGGGTATATAAGACATCTTTCACACTTAGAAGGCAGTCACGTCACTGATTTATTTAGATCAAATCTCCGCCTGTTCGTTGGGTGTGGATAGATCCTCAAGATATCCTGTGTGTGTCAAGATAGGATCCTTCAGTTATGTGTACAGAGCATATGTAGTCCATATATGATTAGCAATCAGATAAAAACCATGGGCCTGTGGTACACTTTAGAAGTAATTTCTAAGTGTTCTTTTAGAGATTGCTAATAGAGATGTCGACGGGGTTGTCCCTATAGAGATTTGAAGTTTACATCTATATCTCTGGGATATATCCAGATACATGTGATAGAGGAATTAAACATATGCAATGACCTCGACCTGTATGATTCAACGAGTTTATTTGTGGTCATCATAATTTACGGATGGGTGAATTATGGACATGAAATTGGATTTCGTGACGGATATGCCTGAATCTAGAGAGTCTCACTAATGAAATATACTCGCAGAGTACTAGGGCAATTTTTATGAATAATGTTGATTATTTATAAATAGTTTAAATGTTAAACGTAAAATACATGCATTAGGGGCCGAACTGCCATTTCCTAATTAATGTGTATTTGTATTTAATATATGATATTATTAAATACACATTAATTATTTGTCAAATTTTGATATTTGACATTTGTCATTAATATATGTATTTGAGATATTTAAAGTAAATATAATACATATATTTAAGATATTTATATTTAATTAATTATTTAATTGTTAAATAATTAAAATAATTAAAATATAAATATCTAACCAAATGATAAAGTTAGGAAATGATTACAAATGTAAATTGTTGACTTTTCATTTAAGGAAAATGTTATCAAATTGATTTTGTATTCCTTAAAATTGGTTTTAAAAATTACAAAAATCCTTTAGATATTTTCACTTGAAATTCGGCCATGACCTAGATATTTAAAGTGTTAAATTTTTTTTTATTTTCTTCAACCTTTTCCAAGCCTCCATAAACATAAACAAAAGAAGTTTGAGAGAAAAAGAGAAGAAAACAAAATGGAAATCAAGAAAAGCTTGAAATAAGTAAGTATTTCCAACTTGCTATTTGTAGGAAAAATATTCCTCTTGTTCTTGGCTATATCCTATATTGTTCTTATGTTTTTCTAATCTTTCTTCTTTGTGTTTTTGTTGGTTGGAAGTTTGATGATAGGGCTTTGCATGTATGTTGAACAAATAAATCTTATAAGGAGTTATTAAGCATTCTTTTGATCATTTGATGATCTAGTTGCCATTCTAGAGTTGTTAGGCCACTCATTGATGACCTAGAATTGTTCTAGAGTTATTTAAAAGTGGTGATACTTGTTTGGTATGGTAGGAACTTGATTCAAGTGTTGGATTTATTTGATTTGGTATAATTTGTTAAATTTGAAGAAATTATAAATTAGGGTTTATACCCTTTCCAAATTTGGGGCTTTTCATATATGTGATGTGTATTGATGTATATATGATGTATATTAAATTTGGGATTGATTTGATATCATCTAATGTTGTTTTGAACAAGATTGGACCAAAATTCACAAATTGGAAACTATAGGGTGCTCTCGGCAATTTGGCCAAAATTGGGGATTTGAGTTGTGATCGGCTAAATACACATGCAAGCGCACATACCGTATAAGTAGTATAAATGTATCGATCCCACGAGGACTTATTACTAATGCTATTAATTGTTGAAACTAAATTCCTACAAGTATCCAAATTGATTGATGGTTGAATGATGATTTTTACCTTAAATAAACAAGTAAATAAAACTAAACAGATTTCAAAATTAATAAATGATATGAAAATATCCAGGGTTGTGAATCCTACAAATATTTTTCTAATGATGAATTGATTATCCTATGCTTGTGTCATATGTTGGTTTATTAACCTGGAACACGAATGTATGCATAAGCCTCTGTCGAGGGTCATATACAAATATTCAAAATTACTTAATTAACTATATGTCTATGTTAACTAAGAAACCCCAAATTCATTATGTTTAAGTTCTAATTATGGTTACACCCGCCCAACAAGTATATGTCTATCCTGTAAGGAAATCTAACCTAAGGACATTTACCCTAAGGTGAGATCGTGTGTTATTGAGACTACGGCTTAAACCTAAAATCCCTTCGTCAAGTTCATTTTAAGTTTACCAAATCAATCTTATTAGTGGCCAATTAATAAGAAGCATTAAGAACTAGACTCAATAAATAAACCTAAACATCATACAAGACACAAGAAAATTCAATTTATAAGTTACGACACATACCTAAGATTACTAAACACTTAATTAAACAAAAAACATAAAAAAATAAGTTGGAAATAAATAAAAGTAAAATTACAATAATGAAAGAAAATGCTGGGGGGTTAAAGTATCCATTTTTAATATTTCTAAATTAGAAATCTCCCTTATTGTCAATGTTTACCGATTAATTAATTATATTTACCAGACCATAAAGGCGGAAATTCCATTTGTCTCAATTAAGTACAAACGACCATATATGCAGTAACAAGGTTATTACCTAAACCGACCATATAGACGAAAACTATGTCTGAAATGTAAAACCGACCATATAGGCGGTAAATAAGGTTGTCACCTAAACCGGCCATATAGACGGTAACTAATTAATCCAAATTTTAATTAAAATAAGGGAGATTAATCTAATTTATTATATTAAAAGTCTCACATTTTTACCCCAGCAAAATGAGATTACCTACTCATGCTGCAAAAGAAAACACACAAAATTTTATTAGATAAATAAATAAAAAATTACAAGAAAACTTAAATAAACATACAAGATACTTTCCTTTAGGTTTACATGGATAAATTCCTCCAAAGAAAGCATGAAAAATTTACAAAGTTTGGCTTGGTATTTATAGGCAAGTATAAAGGCTTCCACCAATTTCTCCACCAAACACTCCACCAAACATGCCACCAAACATGAAAGCATGTTTGGTGGAAGTTTGATAATTTCCATTTTTTTTATTTTTATTTTTATTTTTGTTTTTGAAAATGACTTTAATAATTACAAATAACACACTATCAGCCTTTTCATCAATTTCGGTCATGCAAAACTTCAGAATTCGAAATTCCTATGAACATTAAAGTTGTAGATCTTTGAGTCTTATTTCATCTGAAATTTGAATCACCTCAATCCGATATCGGACTAAAACGTTATGACAAAAATACAAAAATTGCGCAAAGCTAAAATTTCCGAAATTGTACTTCATTAGAACGCCATTTCAAGTTTCCAATCTCCAAAATCAAAATGTCAAGTCCAGTTTTTGCCCTTATTTGTTCCATATTTCATCCTGATTGATTCCATTGAGTCCCGATTTTATTTTATTTGCAAAATAAACTAAAACACATCAAAACGTTCATAAAACTCGAGAAATTATAAAAAATATTAAGTAAAAGGGGCGGTAAATATTGATGTATTTTCCACTTATCACACCCCCAAACCTAACATTTTGCTAGTCCTCGAGCAAAAAAAATTAAATAAAATACACAACTTTAAAATAAAATTAAACTAAGCCACTTTTGTAGGGATCACAGTTGCATTTAGGGTATGCAACAAGCCTTTAAACCCCTAGGTGTCCCTAGTGGAATAGTTGTAGTCTCGTGAGGGCTTACATCGACGATACCCACAAACATCAATCAAATGTACAATCAAACACACAAAACAAGTGAAATTCTTATCCAAGTTAATAGTTGTTTTCTTTCATTCTAAATTACTAAATAAGTAAATTCTCCGATTATTTTATCATTCTCCATATACACAACCAACAAGGTATTAATCAACTCATTGTGCCCACAATATTCATAAGTTTAGTTGAAAAGAGAGTAATATTTTTGTCCTAAAGTTATATCAGACTTCACATCTTTTTGGCAATGGATCTTTTTCTTATTTTTTTTTTAATGATAATAACATCTTTAATCCTTATAGCGAGCTTTGGGTGAGTGACTCCCAAACCAGTTGGCTTTAGGGCGCTAGGTGTTAAGACACCCCTATGGACTTAATTACTTGGATCTCAGATGTTCAAAGTTCTACCATTTGACGTGAACAATCACTGCTTACTGAGGCAAGACGTCCAGTTACTAAGTAGAAACTTTATTTTTATTAACTTAGGTTTTTACCGTTTGACGCGAACAATCACTACTTATTGAGGTAAGACGTCCGGTCACTAAGTAAAAGCATGTTAATTATTTATATACATAATTTTTTTTAAATCCATCGCTTTCATATGCTTCCTCCAATAAACTAGAGCGCTAAATATTACAAATTTTTCACTTACGACTCATGTCCGTATGTTACCATGCATGTTGATAATATCTGTCAAATGAGCATATGAAGAGCCAGTTTAGTCAATATTATGGAGAATTCACGAATTTAGATAATTCAAAAGGAAATAAATAAAAATTAACTTGTTACGAAATAGGTTGAGATACGTCTCAGAAGTGGAAATTCCTTACACAACTATCTCAAACACAATTCCACCTGATTAGTCAAGTTTAAAACATAAAAGCAAAAAAAAAAAAAAAATTTTTTTTTTTTTGTTTTTGAATTTTTGACTAAAAACAACACAAGAAAAATAAAAACAAGATACTATTCAACTATTCCCCACCCCCAAACCTAATTGAGACATTGTCCCCAATGTCTTAAAAAGAAGAATGAAAGTTTAGGAGACAGTACCTGGTTAGCGTGGATTTGTACAAAAATCTAAAGGTTAAGATCCAGATTTATCCGATGCTTCTTACCACGATCATCATCATACCATTTTATCTTGGAAAGGATAAGGTCAATACGTGGTTCAAAAGCTAAGAGTTGGTCAATTAAATCATTAGCTGCTCTGGCAGTGAAGAAAGTATCTTTTACAGGTTTTGAAAGGAACCCATTTCTACGGGCATCTTCAAGAAACACACAAAGAAAGTCATAAAATCCATCAACATTTAACAGTCCAATTGGTTTCTGGTGTATGTTCAAGTTCGCCCAAGACAACACTGTAAAAATTTCCTCAATTGTGCCCAAGCCACCTGGCAAAGCAATAAAATATCAGCACGGTTAATCATTTCAACAAGTCGTTCGGACATACCTGGCACAATGCATTCCTCTCCATTTGATTGTCCGATAAGATTCGCTTCCGCCAAAGGTTTTGGGATGATTCCCAAAACTTGACTACCCTCTTCCTATATAACCTTTGAAACGTACCACATTAGTCCAATATTGCCACCGCCATATACTAAGTGCATATTCCTTTCAGCTATGACTCTACCCAATTCTTGTGCTGCCTCAGCGAATTCTGGTTTAGAACCAGAACTAGTACCGCAAAACACACATATGTTTACAACTCGTCTTCTTGAAGTTGCTTCCATTATTATTTTTTTTTATTTTTTTATTACTTTCTCAAATCTGGATATCTTCAAGAGTGCAATGACGAGCTAAATTTATAGATCCTGAAAAAGGTGAGTAATAAGAGCACTAATACCTGCCAAATGACAATTATTAGCTAAACAATAAAATAAATCGTGAGAGTCAAAAAGTCTGGATCCTGTCAGCGAAAATAAAAGAAAATAACAAAACAAATCACAATTATTAGTTAAAGACAAAGAAATAATAATATGTATATAAAGTAACGACTTGAATGACATCTATGCGTCAGAAACAAGCTTCCCATCCAATTTTATTATAAATTGGCAAACGAGGTCTTTTAAAGTTAGATTCCCGAGACTTAATTGTTGCCTTTCATTTCGAAATTGTGTATATAACATGCGAATCTCATGATAAGCGGGTCTCAAGAGTCAAGGATATGTCATCTAAAGACTCCTTACTCATGCCATCCCTAATGAATTTTATTTTATCTTCACGGTTATCAGACACCATTCCTAAGGAACGACAACAAGTATTACATGTCATGGTGCACATTTATAATAAACACCTAATCTTTTAGCTCTTCTTTTCTTAGCATATGTGATTTTTCCTAAACCAGACAGAAATGAAATAAAATAGTCAGATGACTCACCTGCCAATCGGACTCGTGCTTCAATTATCCATCGAAAGTTGCTAGGAATACCTTTGATCATCATAAGTCTCATCCTTTCAATGCGAGCTTTGTAGAATTTCATCAGAGATTTTTGAGGGAGAGAAGGAAAATGCTTGTGAAGATTTGCGAGAACGTCTTCCATCCTGTTTGTGACTTTACCTACAAAAATTAAACACACCAAAATAAAACACACCAAAAATCAATATATACACAAATTGCATGGGTTGCCTCCCTGCTAGTGCTAAGTTTAATGTCGTTAGCTAGACATGACTGGCTGAACGTTAGGTTGGATCTGCAAGTGTGAAACTTTCTTTTTGTCGCTCAAATGATTCTCCCCAGTAGTGCTTGACATGCTGGTTGTTTACTTTGAATGTGTCATTGGAGTTGGGATCATGTAACTCAACGGCTCCGTATGGTAACACTTGGGTGATTAAAAATGGACCTGACCACCGTGATTTGAGCTTCCCAGGAAAAAGTTTCCATCTTGAATTGTATAACAACACATGCTGCCCTGGTTCTAGTTGTCTGCACACTATTTTTCGATCATGCCATTTCTTGATATTTTCTTTGTACAGTTTGGCATTCTCATAAGCTTGTAGGCGGAGTTCTTCCAATTCGTTCAGTTGGTAGAGCCTTTTCTCTCATGCTGGTTATAGATCAAGATTTAACTTTTTCAATGCCGATACGCTTTATGTTCAAGCTCCACAGGCAGATGGCATGTTTTCCCAAACACCTTTCGGTATGAGGACATTCCAATAGGTGTCTTATAAGCTATTTGGTAGGCCCATAATGCATCATCCAGTTTGGTAGACCAGTCCCTCCTTGTTGATCCAATGGTTCTCTCCAAGATTCTATTAATCTCTCTGTTTGAAACTTCAACTTGTCCATTTGACTGTGGATGGTAAGCAATGGCAACTTTATGAGTAACTCCATATTTGGATAGGAGTGCATCAAAGTATATGTTGCAGAAGTGTTTCCCGCCATCACTGATAATTGCCCGAGGTGTTCCGAAATGAGTGAAAATATTCTTTTTAAGGAATTTTATCACCACTTTTGAATCATTTGATGGTAGTGTTGTTGCTTCAACCCATTTGGAGACATAATCTACTCAACCAGAATGTACAGATTTCCAAATGATGGAACAAAGGGTCCCATAAAATCAATCTCTCATACATCAAATATCTCCACTTTGAGAATACTTTGAAGAGGTCCTTCATTTCTCCTCGAAATATTTCCCGTTCTCTGGCACCTGTCATATTGAAGAACAAATAAGTAAGCATCTTTAAACAGAGTAGGCCAAAACAAACCTGATTGTAAGACTTTGGCTGCAGTTTTATCTCTGCTGAAGTGTCCACCGTATGGTGATGAATGACAGTGCTGCAAGACACTATTGACTTCCTCCTGTGGTACAAAATGTCTCAATAATTGATCAGCACAACATTTGAATAGGTACGGTTCGTCCCAAACATAGTGTTTGACTTCTTTGAATAATTTCTTCCGTTGCTGATATATCCATTCCAACGGCCATTTCCCTGATACTGTGTAGTTTACATAGTCAGCATACCATGGGATTTTCTACTGCTTGATGGCAAATAACTATTCATCTGGAAAAGTTTCTTTGATTGTCAGTTCATTGCCAGTTGTTTGTCCATTCTCGAGCCTCGATAAATGATCTGCCACTTGATTTTCTGTCTTTTTCCTGTCTCGGATCTCCACGTCAAATTCTTGCAGTAGAAGCACCTAACGGATCAATCTGGGCTTCATATCTTTCTTTGTGATCAGGTATTTGATTGCTGAATGATCTGTATAAACCACCATTTTGGGACCCAACAAATAGGAGTGGAATTTATCTAAAGCAAACACACCTGTGAGCAACTCCTTTTCATTTGTTGTGTAGTTGAGTTGGGCTTCATTCAGAGTTTTGCCGAAGTAGTAAATTATGTGGAAATTTTTGATTTGCGTTGACCCAAAACTGCACCTACAGCAAATCACTAGCATCACACATCACCTCAAATGGAAGCATCCAGTCTGGTGTTACTATGATGGGGGCAGAGACCAGCTTCTGTTTCAAGATCTCAAAATCATGTTGGCATTCTTGTTAGGGTTGGTGCTCTAAGCGCCAATCCGAATCGTATTTATGTCCGATTCATGAATACGAGCAATACCTTTTTCCATAATATTACTAACATAAATGGTAGCACCTTTTGTCTTTTATATACGTATTCGATCTAATTTCGATTATATTGATTAGATTGAAACTAAATCTGGTTTAGTGATATGTATATATATTAGACAAAGACCTCAGGATTTACAACGTAGTGCGCATTTACAACATAGTTTGTAATTGACATTAGGAAGTGTCACTATAAGTTGTATATCCTTAAATTAAGTTCCTGGTCAAGATTTACTGACACATGTCGGTTAGTAAAATCCGCTGAGACCGGTATATGTCGTATATCGAACTTGGTCCGATGGTTTATCCCAATGAACCATGAGTCTTGGGAGACTCGTATAGACGTGTAGGTATTTATTTGATAAATACTGAATGACTCACCGAAGATTTCCTAATATATGGTATACCAACGTCAATAGAAATCTTCACGGGTTGAGTAGCATTGTGATTCTTTGACTTGAGATACCACTGTGGATATATGAGTTATCATCCACACTTAGATGGCAGTCACGTCACCGATCTATTAAGATCAGACCTCCGTCTGTTCGTTGGGTGTGGACTCATGCTCATGATATCCTATGAGTATCAAGAAAGGATTCGTCAGTTCTGTATACATAGCATAGGTAGTCCATTTATGATTAGCAATCTGTTAAATCTATGGCCATAGTATACTTTAGAAATGAGTTCCGAATGTTATTTAGAGATTGCTAATAGATACGTCGACAAGATTATTCCTATAGAGATTTGACATTTATATCTATATCTCTGGGATAATCCGGATACCTGTGACGAAGGGATTATATGTATGCAGTGACCTCGACCTGTATGATTCAATGAGATTATCCGTGGTCGTCATAATTTACGGGTGGGTGAATTATGGACATGAGATTGGATTTTGTGACGGATATGCCTGAATCTAGAGAGTCTCACTAATGAAATATACTCGTAGAGCACTAGGGCAACTGTTATAAATAATATTGATTATTTATAACTCGTTTAACAGTAAAACGAAAAATACATGCAATCGGGACCTAACGGTCATTTCCGAATTAATGTGTATTTGTATTTAATATTTGATATTATTAAATACACATTAATTAAATATCAAAATGTGATATTTGGCATATATCATTAATATATGTATTTGAGATATTTAATGTAAATATAATACATATATTTAGGATATTTGTATTTAATTATTTAATTATTTAATTGTTAAATAATTAAATTAATTAAAATGATAAATATCTTAATAATGATTTGCTTTATTAAAGTTGGAAAATGGCTTAATATCATTGGAACACATTTTAATTTACTTTATTAAAGATAATATGTTACTTTATTTAAGTGAATTGTGGACTAATGAAAATGCAACAAAATTAAATAAATTGTTATTTATTTTTTGGATGCATGATTCGGCCATAGGGTTTTTGTTTTAACAAAAATTATTTTGTTTCAATTATAACACTAAGACAACTTCAACAAAATTATTACAAAGAGAGTTGAGAGAAAATTGAAGAAAGAAATGAAGAATAAAGCCAAAAGTTTGGATTTTTGTACGTTTCTTACACTTTCATCTACATAGAAAATGTTTCTATAAATCTTAGCTTCAAATTGTGTTGTTAATTTTGTTTCTCTACTCTTTAAGTTTGTAATTAAATTTGTTGGAAGCTTGTTTGAGGATGTAATGCATGTATGATTAATTTATTTTCTTATTATTGTAATTAAGCTTAATAAATTAATTAGGAAATTAAAGTTTTCCATTCTAGAATTAATTAGCCATTCATAATTAACCTAAAATTGTTCTTGAGTTGTTTCATGATGGTGAGACTTGATTGGTGTGGTAATTGATTGATTAAAGTGTTGAATTTTGTCAATTTTATGTAAATTGTCCAATTTGAGTAATTTGTGAAATTAGGGTTCTTAACCCATTCTAATTTTGGGGCTTTTAATATATATGATATAATTTGATGTATATTTTATGTATTTCAAATTTGGGATTGATTGGATTTGATCTTGATGTGTTTTGAACAAATTGGGCCAAATTGTAATTAATTAAAATTCTGGGCTGTTTTTGTAATTCTGGAAAATTACTGGGCAGTTTCGAAATTCTGAAAAATTTCTCGTTATGTTACAAATTGTATAAATTATTTTGGGATTGATTTAGAATCAATTGAATATGTATTTAATATTTAAGGACCAAAATGATTAATTTGCAAAGTTTAGGGGTCTCATAGCAATTAATGATAAATCTGATTTTTCAGATAAAATTCAGTTTTTATTTATTGAGTAATTAGAATAAATTGGTTTATTTTAATTTCCCAAGAAAAATATTTATCATAAATTGTTTCGGAGTGAAAATACGCGAAAACGACGAAAAACGGCATTACCGGGTAACAGCTACCCAAACAGTGAACTGGGCACTGTTCGGGCAGCCCACGAACTGTCAAAATATTTTTGGGGCTGACCTGGGCAGTCCCCATGAGCATTGGTCGGTCGGTTCGGCCGGAAAACGCATTTTATGCTATTTTCGGAAAAAACGTTTTCGTAAAAGTTTCGCGATGTTTCTATATTATTTATGTCGTTATATGATATCGAATATAATGTTTAGGTGAAATATGAATGAATTATTAATATTGGATATTAAATAATTTATTCGTAAGTTTAAAAATTTTAAACTACGATTTCGCCCGAACAGCGCTTCTTCCGCTGCGCCTCCCTGATTTGACCCCAACAAAATGGTATCAGAGCGAGTCTGATCCTGGACGTCCGATATGATTAGCCCTTTAAAATTCAATGTTTAATTTAATCATTATTTTATACATGCATGTGTTTATTTAATTTGATTAAATAAAGTAAAAACATCTTTTGTTGGAAAATCTCCGTTTAAATAAGGTTTTAAGAAAGTGACTAGTATTAGGAATACTTGTTTCTTCGTCCGCCTTGTCAATACGGATGTAAATATTTTCATGATGCTATGGCTGTAACGTGCCAAAGCTATGCAGTTATAGTTGAAGGTAGTTCATTTGCGCCGGTAGAACTTATATGATAAGATACAAATTCAAGTAAAAGTGGAAATCCTGAACGTGCCAAAGCTGTCAGGACTACATCGGTAGCTTGAGTTTGTCATTGACAAGTTTAACCTTGATACGCCTCCTTGTGAACGTGCCAAAGCTGTCATAACGAGAAACGATCAGGACCGAACCCAGGAGTCACAGTGTGTGTGATTGACAATGAGTTATCTACCTAATGAATATACGTAGGCGAGAACGTGTCAAAGCTATGAGTCGAAATATATTCATGGGGTCTACTTCCCATTATGGAATTCAATTTAATTATTGAATTCTCGTTTCCGTTGGGGATTACGGTATTACGTAAAGTAGTGGGAGGCACTGCTAGGTTAAAAATCCTTAACTTATGCGGTGTGTAATATTATGTAAATTGTCGCTCATGTTGTTCCTTATTCTATTTGTTTGATATAATTAAACTTTTATCCACTACATGCATATTATATATGTTTTATGACTTCAATTATGGTTGTAGATTTCTAGAATAGGTTCTAGATTAGAATAGATAATGATGTAATCATTCTAGACCGAATAGTTTCTTATGCAGTAAAGATTGACATGAATTGGTTCATGTCTCGAAATTCTTCACTGGCATTAAGAAAACCTCATTAGGTATTTGTTTATCTAATAATGATGGTTCTTGGCTTTAGTGACATTCAGAGGTCACGTGTCAGACACTATTTGTTTTTCGATCATTTGCAAATGTTGTAAATAATTTGAAAGTAAATAATAAAGCTAAAGAAATAAGATTCATATAGTTGTGTATAGAAAATATTATTTTTCACAATACGACAACTGTAGATATTGGATATCAGATCTCCCGTCTAGTTATTTAAAATATAGTTGAATGATTGTTTCGATATTTGATATCAGAACTTGCGACTATTTGATAGTTACTTGTTCTTTGTAAACAGTTGTTACATATTTTAAAATGACTAGTAGTGTCATTAACGAATAGATAAACATTAAGAAAAATATTCGGTTAAGTAAATAACTTAGAACATTGTTTTTTGACATTTTATCACTGAAGTATTGGATGCTTATACCATATGGTAAATGATGGTCTGATATTAGATCACACCACATATCCTTATCCATTTAACGAATATTGTATTCGGGAAGGTGACTAAATCTCAGTTAACCAATGACTGTCATTGGACCAGAAAATTTATTAAATTGATACATTAGATGTATGTAATTTAATGAATTGTAAATTGCTTAAGGTAGTTTTCCTTACTTCGTAACTTAGTCAATGAACTGTCGTGACTTAGTTACGTGTTTCTGATAAACGCGGATAGAATATTTTGACTGGTTCAAAGATATTCGATCTGAAGTTTTGAAAATTGTACCTTTATAACTCATTGTGAGTCTTTGAATTGTTCAAAGATTTTGATACGGTCAAACATATGAATTTATGGCAATTTGTTCTAAGGTTATTCGAAGAATATAAGTCTTACATCAATATAATTCTTCCACGATTCCATATTGATGGAATTGATTAATGGAAGAAATCAAATCTTATACGATTTGATTCGTTTGATATTGGAAGTTACCGAATTAGTTTCAATACTCTTGGGGATATGCTCTAGTAACACTATTTCATCATTTTAATTAATGTTCCATTAGTTTCTATAGTTACGTATATGATGTGTATATGTAAGAAATTCAAATCTTGAAATGTTTGAGATTTGAATCTATCTTTTATATAATTGATATTACTTGTGCCTCGGAGGTACGAGTAGAAGTTTATCATTTATTTTGTTTAATAGAATATTGTATTCTATTTGATAGAATATCTTTTCTACGATCTCGAGTAATAAAATTGTTTATTACTTAATGTATAACATTTGATGTTGACTATTGTAGAAAAGACTTGACTTATTGAAGTCAAATACGGTGATAAATTATAAATAGAACTACATAATTAATAAGATTAAAATACCCATTTTATTACTTCCATATAAGTTCAATAGGATAACAAAATCATTTGTAAAGTATTTGATACTTAATGGTTATGTTGTTTTCTCATTGAAGAAAATTATCCTATAACTTATAGTGGGAACGATATTTAATATCGATTCCGGAAATTAGCATTAGACTATAGATCTAAGATTGTTCATAGCTTACTACGATCAAGATAGGAACTTGATTGAGCTTTTATTATGAATCATTCATAAAATGTGCAAATGGTTTATGCAGTAAAAGCATAGTGAGCTTATTAAAGGTTTGACCTTTGTAGTATGACAGTGAGAAAAGTTATACTCAGCAATCTATTGTAGATTCTGATGAAACTTGTCTCTAGTCGCACTGATTGAATAATTTAAGATCTGATGGTTAATAATGATATTAAATTGTACATTTTAGCTAAATAATACAAAGTGACATTTCTGAATGGTTTCTTCAGATAAGAGATCCATTGTGATTTCTTAGTTTGAAGAATTTATTTTGGAATGGCCCTGGAGTTTGTATTATGCTAAGATTACATTTAATATATTAGCTTAGAGAGCCTATTGTAGACTCGGATGAGCTTTTTGGAAATTTTGTGTTCTCTAATTTTGATATTAGTCAGATTGTCTGATTTTATCAAAGCATAGAGAATACATATGAGATAGAAAGGTTAGTGGGAGCGTACAAATTTCTTTCTGGTATTTTACATCATAATGACATTGTCATTATTAATGTAATAATGAGATGTTTATGAGGTAAAAGGTTTACTTCAGTCTTATTTTCTCCTTGAAAACAGTGAGAGTGGTCTCTATTATATTTGATATAAAGTTTTATGTAAGATATAAAACTAAGAGACTTGTGAGATACTCCTGAACGCAACAAGACTATCTGTATGACAGTTAGTATAACTGTTTGACAGTTAGTGTGTGTCTTGTGTATAGTATTCATCTTTCGTAAAAGATGATTCCTTTTTTCGAAAGAGATAATGATTAGAATGTCTAATCAATCTTATGCATCATATGATGATGGCATAATGAATACGATATTGAGTGTGATTAGAGATATCAATTTAATCGTAATTGTAACGAGTTATTTTGATATCCTCTGGACCATAAGATGTGTCTTGAAACATATTCTTTATTATCTTTGAGATATTAAGAATGAGTTTCTAATTAATGGAGAATAAATCCGTAACCATTAGGGTCAGATTAGTTTTGAGTCTAATTATGACATTAGACAGTCTACATCATAAAGAGTCAGAAAAGATGGAGTGAGAGTGTCATGGATGATTCTACTGTATGAGTGGAATTAGTTGTAACTTATGAAGTATTGACTTATGAAGTTGCATAGTGACCTCGTAGATTAGAAGTTTGTTAATTAGTGTTGTGTTTACGGTTGTCTACATAGTATTTTGGATTTGATCCGTAAATACTTAGACAATATAGAAGATTAAGCACAATGTTGATATGACATCTGATTTATATTGATGTAGAACTTAGTCTCTATAAAAATATGAATGATGCTTGCTAAGGAAAATGATTGTGTTTGTTGGACAAACTCAATATGTCATAGCGGGCTTACTTGTTGTTACCTACCTCTTGAGCGCTAGGTGAGTTCTTGAGGGCCATGAGTATGTGATACACATTGGGATATGTATATGATGCCATGGATTGGCACTAGAGCAAGTGGGAGAAATTGTTAGGGTTGGTTCTCTGAGCGCCAATCCGAATCGTATTTATGTCCGATTTATGAATACGAGCAATACCTTTTTCCATAATATTACTAATATAAATGGTAGCACCTCTTGTCTTTTATATACGTATTCGATCTAATTTCGATTAGATTGATTAGATTGAAACTAAATCTGGTTTAGTGATATGTATATATATTAGACAAAGACCCCATGATTTACAACGTAGTGCGCAGTTACAACATAGTTTGTAATTGACATTGGGAAGTGTCACTATAAGTTGTATATCCTTAAATTAAGTTCATGGTCAAGATTTACTGACACGGGTCGGTTAGTAAAATCCGCTGAGACCAAAACATGTCGTATATCGGACTTGGTCCGATGGTTTATCCCAATGAACCATGAGTTTTGGGAGACTCGTATAGACGTGTAGGTGTTTATTTGATAAACACTGAACGACTCACCGAAGATTTCCTAATAGATGGTACACCAACGTCAATAGGAATCTTCACGGGTTGAGTAGCATAGTGATTCTTTAACTTGAGATACCAATGTGGATATATGAGTTATCCTCCACACTTAGATGGCAGTCACGTCACCGATCTATTAAGATCAGACCTCCGCGTGTTCATTGGGTGTGGACTCATGCTCATGATATCCTGTGAGTATCAAGAAAGGATCCGTCAGTTCTGTGTACAGAGCATAGGTATTCCATTTATGATTAGCAATCTGTTAAATCTATGGCCATAGTATACTTCGGAAATGAGTTCCGAATATTATTTAGAGATTGCTAATAGATACGTCGACAAGATTATTCCTATAGAGATTTGACATTTATATCTATATCTCTGGGATAATCCGGATACCTGTGACGAAGGGATTATACGTATGCAGTGACCTCGACCTGTATGATTCAGTGAGATTATCTGTGGTCGTCATAATTTACGGGTGGGTGAATTATGGACACGAGATTGGATTTTGTGACGGATATGCCTGAATCTAGAGAGTCTCACTAATGAAATATACTCGTAGAGCACTAGGGCAACTGTTATAAATAATATTGATTATTTATAACTCGTTTATCGGTTAAACAAAAAATACATGCAATCGGGACCTAACAGTAATTTCTGAATTAATGTGTATTTGTATTTAATATTTGATATTATTAAATACACATTAATTAAATATCAAAATGTGATATTTGGCATATATCATTAATATATGTATTTGAGATATTTAATGTAAATATAATACATATATTTAATATATTTGTATTTAATTATTTAATTTTTTAATTGTTAAATAATTAAATTAATTAAAATGATAAATATCTTAATAATGATTTACTTTATTAAAGTTGGAAAATGGCTTAATATCATTGGAACACATTTTAATTTGCTTTATTAAAGATAATATGTTACTTTATTAAAGTGAATTGTGGACTAATGAAAATGCAACAAAATTAAATAAATTGTTATTTATTTTTTGGATGCATGATTCGGTCTTAGGGTTTTTGTTTTAACAAAAATTTTTTTGTTTCAATTCTAACACTAAGACAACTTCAACAAAATTATTACAAAGAGAGTTGAGGGAAAATTGAAGAAAAAAATGAAGAACAAAGCCAAAAGTTTGGATTTTTGTAAGTTTCTTACACTTTCTTCTACATTTAAATGTTTCTATAATTCTTAACTTCAAATTGTGTTGTTAAGTTTATTTCTCTACTCTTTAATTTTGTAATTAAATTTGTTGGAAGCTTGTTTGAGGATGTAATGCATGTATGATTAATTTATTTGGTTATTATTGTAATTAAGCTTAATAAATTAATTAAAAAATTAAATTTGCCATTCTAGAGTTAATTAGCCATTCATAATTAACCTAGAATTGTTCTTGAGTTGTTTCATGATGGTGAGACTTGATTGGTGTGGTAATTGATTGATTAAAGTGTTGAATTTTGTCAATTTAATGTAAATTGTCCAATTTGAGTAATTTGTGAAATTAAGGTTCTTAACCCATTCTAATTTTGGGGATTTTTATATATATGATATAATTTGATGTATGTCAAATTTGGGATTGATTGGATTTGATCTTGATGTGTTTTGAACAAATTGGGCCAAATTGCAATTAATTAAAATTCTGGGCTGTTTTTGTAATTCTGAAAAATTACTGGGCAGTTTCGAAATTCTGAAAAAGTTTATGGTTTATGTTACAAATTGTATAAATTATTTTGGGATTGATTTGGAATCAATTGAATATGTATTTAATATTTAAGGACCAAAATGATTAATTTGCAAAGTTTAGGGGTCTCATAGCAATTAATGATAAATATGATTTTTCAGATAAAATTCAGTTTTTATTTATTGAGTAATTAGAATAAATTGGTTTATTTTAATTTCCCAAGAAAAATATTTATCGGAAATTGTTTCGGAGTGAAAATACGCGAAAACGGCGAAAAACGGCGTTACCGGGTAACGACTGCCCAAACAGTGAAATGGGCACTGTTCGGGCAGCCCACGAACTGTCCAAATATTTTTGGGGCTGACCTGGGCAGTCCCCATGAGCATTGGTCGGTCGGTTCGGCCGGATACTCGTTTTATGCTATTTTACGGAAAAAAAACATTTTTGTAAAAGTTTCGCGATGTTTCTATATTATTTATGTCGTTATATGATATCGAATAAATATGTTTAGGTGAAATATGAATGAATTATTAATATTGGATATTAAATAATTTATTCGTAAGTTTAAAAATTTTAAACTACGATTTCGCCCGAACAGCGCTTCTTCCGCTGCGCCTCCCTGATTTGACCCCAGCAGATTGCATAGAGGTTTAGCAATATTGGAGAAGTCTTTGATAAATCTCTTGTAAAATCATGCATGTCCGAGAAAACTACGAATCCATTTGACAAATGATGGTGGAGGTATTCACACATTTGCAGTACTTTTTCTAGATTGTGCAAGCAATGATCAAACGAGTCTCCAAATACTGAAAAGTCATCCATAAATACCTTCATGTTATGTTCCAGCATGTCTGAAAAGATGGCCATCTTGCACCGTTGAAATGTGGTAGGGGCATTGAAAAGTCTGAATGGCATCCTGCGGAATGCAAAAGTACCATATGGGCATGTGAATGTCGTTTTCTATGATCTTCTAGAGCAATGGCAATCTGATTGTATCTTGAATAACCGTCCAGAAAGTAGTAAAAATCATGCCCTGCCAGTCAATCCAACATCTGGTCAATGAATGGTAGCGGAAAATGATCTTCCCGTGTGGCTTTGTTCAGTTTCCTGTAATCCAAGCAAACTCTCCATCCAGTCAATGTTCTTGTTGGAATTAGCTCATTCTTCTCGTTGGTGATTACAGTCATTCCTTCTTTCTTTGGTACATACTGCATCGGGCTTATCCAGGAGCTGTCAGAGATGGGGTAGATAATGCCTGCATCTAGCCACTTGATGATCTCTTTCTTCACTACTTCTTTCATGATCGGATTCAACTGTCGTTGATGCTCCACTGTAGCTTTGTAGTCATCGTTCATCAGGATTTTTTGCATGCAAAATGATGGGCTGATGCCTCATATATCTGCTATAGTCCAACCAATAGCTCTTTTGTGCTCACGTAGCACTCTCAGTAACTTATCTTCCTGCACCCAATTTAGCGAAGATGCAATAATAACAGTTAAAGCAGAAGAATATTCAAAGTATGCATACCTGAGGTGGCTCAGAAGTGGCTTTAGTTCCAGGTGCGGTGGTTCTTCAATTGATCACTTGACTCATTCTTTTGGCAGTTCTAAGCTTTCCACCGGCGGTGTCGGTCTGAATCGGGGAGTTCCATCAAGATAGTTTACGCATTCCCGAATCTCTTAATCAAACTCCTTATATAACATGTTGGTGATGCATGCTTCAAGTTTGTCAGTGGGAGTTTGCATTGCATCTGCGTTCTGAATGACTTTATCCATTATGGCAAGTCTAAAGCATTCTTCATCTCCTTCGTTATTTGGAAATTTCATGGCTCTGAACACATTGAACTTTACTTCTTAGTCTTGAACCCTCATGGTTAACTCTTTTTTTTGTACATCTATGATGGTTCGTCCAGTTGCCAAAAATGGTCTCCCAATGATGATAGGCACCTTGGAGTATTAGTGATCTAACCAATTTTAACTCTTTAAAATTTTATTCACTAATACCAATTAGTCTCTACTAATCAATTTTACTTAATTAAACTTTTTATCACGTTGCTTTAGTGACCTAATTTCTTTTAACTTTTAAATAATTAGTTCACTAGGTGGTTTCAAAATTATAGAATTCAAAGTCTAAGACCTAAGTTCTCAATTTTTAAAACCATAAAACCAATTAATCTTATTAACTAGTTTTCATGCAAACATATTCTATTTTAACTTTTAACTTACATAAAATCATATTTTATGACTTAGAATTTCATGCATCTATACATGTTATGCCATATGAAAATGTAAGAGTAGGCACCATAGACTATATGACATGTTATTAAATAATTTATCAAATTTTCACAATCACAGGCTGGGCGTCGCGATTCCCAAATGGGCATCACAATGCAAATGAAACAGAAACATTAGAAACGTCGGGTTTATTTCGCATCGTGACTCGGACTGTTTCACGTCACGACGCGTAAGCGCGTCGTACCGCAGATTGGTCTGCGTCGCGACGTGATGATGTTCAGGTCCAGACAATAGCTTACTATACTTTGTACGGCGTGACGCGGGAAGGTTTGTATCGCGACGCAGCCTGCTTTCTAGGGACTGGAATGGCCGAAAACATACATCCACAAATTGCGTTGACCGGGCTCTTATTTTTCTATACTAATCTAATCAGTACATGTAATAATCAAAGGCATTCCTTGGTCTTCAAGTCTTGCTCCGTGGTGTGTTGTTGAGTTCTTTTCGGAATCGGCTTGTGATAAGTCCTCTGCGGCATCGACTCCTCCAAGTTACAAATAGGGTTACAATGAACTTATTACAAGGAATTGAACTTTACAACACTTTGAAAGAATATGGCCTTATGGCCTTACATTCCCAATACTAAAAACAAGAACCGAAAAAATTAATGACCAACGCAACGCATTCATCATATGAATCAAAAATAAACATTCATCTCATTAACATTAAACCATTCATCTCATTAATCTAATATTGTGCCTAATCATCACAATATGCATACTAATGATTTATATCTTATACAAATGTAACGATCCCAAATTTCTCAGCTCAGTTAAAGTCTTAAGTGGTGCGACAAATAGGGAAATTCTTCAAGTATTAACGAAAAAAATTTTTGGAGATGAAATAAACCACATTTGGTAACTAAACTCTCATTGTGCTCAAACTTAGCTTGAACTTCATTCTTTTCTAGCTCTGCTTCCTTCAGCCTCTTATTGACCTCTGTGTTCATCTTTTTGATAACTAAACTCTCATTAAACAGTTCAGCATAAGCTACCTGAAGACTATCCTCATCCATAGACTCATCGTGAGAGAAGTCAGATCTAGCATCTTCATCACTACTGTTTTCCTCTCTCTCACCAGTCACACTAGCAACAAAGGCCATAAAATTGCTTTTATCTTTAGGAGACTCATCATAAGTATAGCGACTTTCTGAATAACTAAGAGAAGCGACCATGACTTTCTTACCTTTAGCCTTAAGGTATGTAGGACACTCAGTTCTAATGTGCCCATACCCTTCATATTCATGGCATTGAATACCATTGGGTTTGGTTTTGTTGATGGTAAATCAAATATCTCAATCACCAAGGAAACAAAGACAAGATATTCAAAAGAGTCTTCAAGATGATGAACAATGAGGTTGAAAATCTAAGATGGTGTTTAGGCTCAAAATGATATATTTTCAACACTAGGGAAAGTGGCTATATGTTTGTTTTTATAGGAAGGGCAAAGTCTAGGGTTTCCAATAACAAAAAGGCTTAAAAACGCGTCTAAAATAACTCAGATACGCACGGGTGTTCGAGCGCCACTCAAACGCGTGTCAAACACGTGCTCTCTGGAAAGGTTCGTTCGAACACTTACTCGAACGCACCACAAACGCTTGCTCTCTGGAATGTTTCATTCGAACCCAACAACAAACGTGACACTAACGCCAACTGTTCGAATG
Source organism: Zanthoxylum bungeanum (assembly GCA_019454045.1). NCBI lineage: Eukaryota > Viridiplantae > Streptophyta > Magnoliopsida > Sapindales > Rutaceae > Zanthoxylum > Zanthoxylum bungeanum. Next base: position 48,509 of record SKCR01019283.1, read on the forward strand.
CTTCAACGAACGCAGCACTAACGAAATTGCTCCAGTTTTGCCAAATACCAGTCCAAATGCTCCAAGTTCTTCAAGATTTATTATAACTCAATTGAACTTGTTTTGTTACGGACATTACCAATAAAAATGGAACTAACATGTTCAAAACTTGAAGGATTATTGAGGATAGTTTTTTGGGCCGGATCTTGTGAAAAAAAGGCTATATGTAATGTGCGTTGGGATATTGTCAAAAAACTTATTGATTTTGGGGGATTGTGAGTTATGGATTTGAAGTCTAAAAATCAGGCCCTTTATTGAAATGGCTTTGGAGATTTGCTTCAGAAGATCACTCCCTTTGGAAGAATGTTATTTATCATAAATATAGAGGAAATCATCTCCACTAATTTCCTCAAGTGTCTTCATCCAGAATGTCTAGTTTCTAGGCTGATGTTGTTTGTATGCAGAATCAGACATTCTCATCTGGTTGTTAGCAGCATAATCTTTCTTTTTTGATTGGCAATGGTCGTAGGATTCTCCTCTGTCAGCAAAATTAGTCTTTGCAAGTTCCATTAAGAAACATTTTTCCCTCTCTTTTTCAGCTGGCTTGAAACAAGGATGCTTCTGTTGCTGATTTCCTTAAGGATAATGATCGAGGAACATGCTGGCATCGTGGCTTACACGTGTCAGAATAGGCTGACTTTGGTTCACTTTCTGCTTTGATTCCTGCTAAGCCGATTTCTACTACCGAAATTAACTCTGTCTCATGGACTTTATTCTCATAAAGTATCTTTTCCGTTAAAGTCTGCTCGCATTATCTCTTTCTAGGTAGTAATTCTCTAAAAATGTGTTTTTTGCGAGTGGGAAGTGGAATCCACCAATCATCTTCTGATATTCTATCCTTATACCTGGAAAGTGTGGTCTTGGCTTATAAATTGGTAGGGAGTTGAATGGGTCCTTCCAGAAAATCCTGCTTTGTTAATTCAATTCATGGCTCTTCTTTTCCATGAAAAAAGGAAAAGATTTTTTGGAAGCTTAATTCATGGTTTCATCTTGATGTATTTGGCTCGAAAGAAATCAGCGCATAATTAAAGGAAAATCAACAGATCTAACCCAAACTTGTATGAAGAATTTTTGCTTGACCTCCAAGTGGATGTCAGTTAAGTACGATGATTTCAGTTTCTCGGGAAATGACTTAATGTTGTCACCATCCTTGGTTAAATCTTGGATCACTCTAAATTTGTAATATCTTCGGAATATTTTTGGAAGATTTTTGAATTAAATATGGTTTTTTGGAACGAGATAATATTCGAAAATAAGACCTTATGTGATGGAAAATAGGTCGGAATGTATTAAAGTGAAGCTTCGTCGCATTGGAAAATGTGTGGTTTCGAGAACCGGTTACATGATTCATGTTTATATTGTTATATGCGTAAAAGTTTGTTGTTTTGATTGTAAAATTGGAAACAAACTCTGATTGAGCTGATTCATGAACCATTGGACATTTCTTTCCGAGACGAACAACTTTCATGTTGATCACTTTTCGAAATTTGCATCAGAAGGGCTACAAAATATGTATTTATGAGAAAACCCCATGGTAGGGACCTAACTATAATTTCACGGGGGTCAGAATGTAATTTCCAATAACTTTTCTATAAATACCCCATAGTTTCTTATAATTGCAAAAATTTCAAAACATCCTAAACTACTCCACCCGACCACCGTGAGCTCGACGGCCAGCCATCAGTCTTCGATGGACGTCGTGCCAGTGAGGAGAGGGACGCCCGACCACCGTGAATCTACTGGTGGGGGACGACGGCCCTGAAACTGCCAGAAACGGCGATGATAAGGAGAGATACGCGTGAGCGTCAGTGTTCCGATCCCGGCTCCTCGCTTCGTTTCCTGGCCCAAGCCACCTGCCAAATCGAAGCTTGTGGAGAGTACTATAAATTGGCGGTGATGAATTTTCCATTTCATGCACGGTTGTATGCAAAACGAGAGGAGAAAATTCAATGAATAGTGACCCATGAATGAATGGTAGCTTCGATCGGAATTACGTCAATTTTAGCACGTTCGTGGGATCGTTTGGAGTCGTATATGCCCTCGAAATCTCGGTAAGACCTCCCGGTAAAAACTCACTGATTTACAGTTTTCCGTTAAATGGTCAGATGAATCCAGTAGCTTCGTAGAGTTGCGTATTGATTAAATTGAATTGTTTGGGTATGAGTATATTGAATATATATATTTGGTAGAATCCGAGTGAAAATGGAACGAGTTGGATCGATCCGATAGATTAAGTAATTTTTCGATAAAAGTGGATTTTTCATATATTGATGTGTTTTTTATTGTAATGATAGTAATGAGTTATATATGATGATACAATAATTTTTAGTTAAATCTGGGCAGGTTCGGGACTCTTCCGTAGCGTCTGTGGAAATTTTTTCGGAAGTTTTTCCAAAAATACTTAAACCGAGGATTTAAGTTAACTGATGACTTGGATTAGTTTGTAATGATGTTTTAAGATTGCTGAAACTGAAATCATTGAAATCAGAATTAATATGATCGCCCCGGAAAGATACGGAGTTTTGACAAAGTTAAGTCGAGGATTCCGTAAGTTGCGATTCTGACGGTATTTCACCATTTATTTTGACAGATTTGATTAGGACTGGAGCACTCACGAAACCAGATAAGTAACCAATGCGATGAGAACTTGAATCGGTGAATTCATGTTTTTTATATATATATATATATATATAGAAGATTGAAATATTAGGATAAAAATAGGATAATTAAGAGGTGGCTTTGAGTACGGAGTTCGAGATTACGTATGGTTAAGATAATCGACCACCACAACTATGGAATTTTGTAATGCTATGAACTTGAATCGGTGAAGTGAATGTTTGATGAGGTGGATTTCTATTGATGTATGTTAGTGTATGAACTTGTAATGGTATGCATATGTATATCTGAATGAATATGTATATGTATAAGTATATGAACACGTATTTGTATATGTATGAAATCATAAAAAAGTATGATTTGAGTGTATAAGATCGGTAACGATACCAAGTTATGATTTCTGAATTTGTATTGGCACTTGTAGATGTGTGTTATTGGAATAAGTTTATCATTGACTAATGCATACGATTTAACTGTATAGAGGTTGGGTTGGTATAAGCTAAGTCTTTCCTGAATGATGGAAGTACGTGGTTGATAGGATACATAAATGAATGGAAATGTATATTTCATAAGATACTGTATCAATATTTTCATATAAGAATTCTAAAACGAAATATGTTTGATTGATAAGTAAAAGATGTGAGGACTGTTAAAGACTATGGTATATGAATTCGATGAAATGAGTATATTCGTATGTTTGATGTATATAAAGTAGTGTTTGCTATGTATGTGCTTGTGTATGAGAAACCGTGCGTTGAGTTTGTGTTACGTGATATGTGTGCATGTATGTATATTTAATTGGTTGATGATTTTGTGGTGAAGTAGTCGAGCTGGTTACATATCCGTTCGAACGACATTCATTTCCTATATATTCTAAAATAGGTAATGAGTCTTGTACGAAAATTGTATATGTGAGCTAGCCATATGTATTTATTGTTTGGTTATGTGTTCTGTGATGTATTGGCTATTATGTATGCTTCATTGTTAGTTGCATGATGATTTTTTATATGATTGAGTGTATATGTGTGTGACAAAATCCGTGATATGTATGGATTGTGTGCACTATTGGGGAATGAATTAATGACTTGGAAACCAGTGTGAATATAAGATGTTATAAGTGTGTTTGCTAAGTTTGTTATTGTATGTACGTACATTATGGAAGAGACTGAATATGTTTGTAGCATTCTGATAATGTGTTTGTGGAATTCTGAAATTGGATTTACATGATGTAAGAGAAGTAGGCTATGATTTTTGAACCGATATGCGTGAAAATGTATAAGTCTCGAATGTTAACCTATCGTAAGGCTATCGGAATGGAAGAAAATTTATTTCGAAATGAAGGAAATTTGTTTGACTTATCGATTTTAGGATATTTCAAAGATATTCATTCGAAATAAAGTTTAAGTATGTGACTTCATGCTTCTTGTGATTGAAATAAAATGAAATATTTTGTGATATTTGAATTGACGACTTGTGTGCTTTGAATGTTTGACTAATAGATTGGCATACATGTAAATATGTAGATATGAGAATTTGACATGGGTAAAATATAAATGATAATAAAAAGCTGATAAATCTGAACTCGTAATAACTTGGTAATCTTGAAAAACCTCTGATATGTTTGACTTGTATGTTTATTTATAGTGCGAGCGTGGTTACTTATTGATTTTTATAACTCACAACAAGCCAGTTTGCTAATTTTACAGGTTGGCTACCGATTGGTCAACCACTTCAGCTTTAGAAATTATGCTCGAGACACGAATCACCCAAGTTGCAGTCACCCTCACAAGTATCGTAGGAGAAGTCTTAGAGGTTTATGATATTTGGTTATTATGTTATTTTTCGTGCTGAGCACACTATTTTTTATTCTTAAGTAAAAGTTTTTATTGCATTGATGTTGTGGACAGAGAGCCCTTAAGTGTTGATTTTGAACTTGATGAGTTTTGTGTGGACCCGAGGTCCTTTTATATATTTGATGTCTATTGTATGTTCCGTTTAATGCTGGACTTTATTCCAGGTTGTCCAATTTTAGGATACATCATGTTCGTTTTTCTGTAAATTTTGAGGCTTATGGAGATGGGTTAGTCATGTCTCCTAATGGTAGCACCTTGCCTCTAGCGGGGTGTTGTGGTATCAGAGCAAAGGTTTAAGTGTCGGTGACTACAACTACATGGTATCTGATTGTTTTAGTAAGTTTTCCATTGCCTATAGACCATATAGGTCTCATGTTTGAAATTTGATATGATCTCTGGTATATGGTATAATGTGCAATGGTTTTGATTTGATATGGGTGATTCAGATTATCGGAACATGTTTGTATGTTATGATATATATATATATATATATATATATATGTATGTATATGTATATGTATATTGGTTTACTAAGTTAAAAGTATGTCATTTATATAGAAATATGAATATGTATGTGATGTGAAATCATTGTGTCTTGAGGTATGAGTAATTCTATGATGTTGATAGTCTGAATTGCGAATGAATATTTTATTTTTTGTGCTACGATATTTTCATTTATGTTTTGAGAACTCGATATTTGATTTTTGGCATAAAAGTGTTTTGAAAAGAAAAAAGAAAGAAAGAAAGATTTTTGATATTTTGGTTTTCACTATAAAGGATAAAGAATATGTTTCCGCCTCGACACTTGATTCATGTTTTGTGATTTATCGATATGTTTCCGTCTACGTGCTTGATGATATGTTTCTGTCTCGGCGCTCGAAAATGATTTTGATGTTTTTAAACTGTAAAACTTTATTTCCGTCGATACGCTCAAAAATCTGTTTCTGTCACGGTGCTTGATAGTTATGTTTTTGACCCTTCGTGATGCTTGTATATATTTCATTCCGGCTTGGCCGAGGTGCTTGTTATGGGGTCTAGACCATCGAAAAATGTCCAACTTGCTACTCTGTCGACATGGTCTTGTTCGTACACTTTTCGGTTAATGTACGTGACTTGAATAATATATATTTTGAAGGATATACATTTTATCTTTTATTAAGTTTTCCAAGATTTATTTTTGATTTAAACATATTTAGGGTTTTGGGGAAAAGAATGATTTCAAAAGTTTTGAATTTTGTTTATGATATATTTTGATATTGTTTATGATATTATATTATATTATATGATTCTGTCACGGCGCTTGTACATAGGTTTTTATGGTTTTTTAGTTTGATATGATATGTTTCCACCGTGACGCTTGTATAGGGCTCTGTCTAACTGTTATGGACCGACCCGCTACTCTCTATCGACAAGAACTTGTTTCGTTCATTGTCCGATCTATGCGTACGATTTGGACACATGGCATTTTTTATGTTTCGTTCAATTGAGTTTTTATTGGACGCTTGAAACTGATTTACGATAATGAAGAATTTTGATTTTGATTTTTATTTACAATAAAAGAGTTTTTCAAATATGTTTTCGCGATGGTTTGGAAATATATTATTTTTCTTTTTTCATTTTAATGAGGACATAAATTGACAGATTTCAGACTATCAACATCATAAGAGCGTTATGATTATGTGTCACTTCTTATTGTGAAGATTGATGTATTTGTTGGTATAAAGTTTACGTTTGTTATAAGAGCAATTATGTAAGTTTATAGTTTAATCACAGATATTTTGAGTGTTGTGATGATTATGTATGCTATGTTGTTAGCAATGCAATATTGTATGTGTGATGAGATATGTGCATATGTAAACTTTGATGTTGATAGCATTTCAGATATGATATCAAGCGACATGATGTGAAATGAATGAGTTCCGTTTCTGATTATGGATGAAATAGATAGTATGAGATCCGCATTATGTTTTCCGTTTTGATACAGTATCTGATTACTTGTAAATAACATGTGTTAAGATGACTGTGATTAACTGTATAGAATTCGTGTTCGGCTTTCTATAGCTGTTGATAGATGAGTTTGAAATGGTTTGAGCATATTCCAATGAATGAATATGAATTGAGATGATAAGTTTTATGTAATTTTTATATGAAATGTTTGATTCGATTTATTTTGATATGAAATAGTATGGTTTGTATTGATGAATGAAGTATGTAACTTTTGAAAATGTGAAACGTGAGATAACTCTCGAATACATATAAGATTTTCATGTACGTGTTTTCGATTTCAAATGATTAGACATAAAGACGTAGAAATTTCGAGGATGAAATTTTTGTAAGGAGAGAAGAATGTAATATCCCGAATATTTTTCGGAATAGTTCTAGAAGATTTCCAAATTGAAGCTGATTTTTTTGAACAAGATAATATTCAAAATTAGGACCTTATGTGATGGAAAAAAGGTCGTAATGTTTTAAAGTGAAGCTTCATCATATAGGAAAATATGTGGTTTCGAGAACCGGTTAGGCGATTCATGTTTATATTGTTATACGTGTATAAGTTTGTTGTTTTGGCTATAAAAATAGAAAACGAACTCCGATTGAGTTGATTCCCAAACCATTGGAATCATTTTTCCGAGTCGAACAACTTTCATGTTGATCACTTTTCAAAGTTTACATCCAAAGAGCTTCCAAAATATGAACTTCTGAGAAAGCCTCATGGTAGAGACCTAACTGTAATTTCGCGGGTTCATAATGTAATTTTCAGAAATTTTCTATAAATACCCCATAGTTTCTTAAAAATACAAAATTTCAAAATATCTTAAACTACTCCACCCGACCCCATATCATCATTTTTTAGAGAGAAAGGTCGTGAGCTTGACGGTCGGCCATCGCGCTAGTGAGGAGAGGGACGTCTGGCCATCGTGAATATACTGGTGGCCGGCGATGACCCTGAAACCGACGACAATGGCGAGGGAATGAAGAGATATGTGCAAGCTTCTGTTTTCTGATCTCGCCTCGTCGCTTTGTTTAAAGGTACGAACCACCCACCAAATCGAAGCTCTCAAAGAGTACTACAAGTTGACGGTGATGGATTTTTCATTCCATACACGGTTGCACGTAAAACGAGAGGAGAAGCTTTGGTGAATAGTGATCCACGAATGAACAATAGCTCTTATTTGAATTATGTCGATTCCAACGTGTTTGTGGGATCGTTTGGAGTGCGTATATGCCTTCGAAATCTCGGTAAGACATCCTGGTAAAAACACGCTAATTTTAAATTTTCTGTTAAATGTTCGGATGCATCCAGTAGCTTCGTAGAGTAGCGTATTGATATAAATTGAATTGTTTGGGTATGAGTATATTGAATATATGTATTTGGTAGAATCCGAGTAAAAACAGAATGAGTTGGATCGATCCGATAGATTAAGTAAGTTTCCGGTAAAAGTTATTTTTGCATGTATTGATGTTTTTTTTATTGTAATGATAGTAATGTGTTATATATGATGATGCAATAATGTTTAGATAAATTCGGGTAGGTTCGGAGTGTTCGAGACCCTTCCGTAGTGTTTGCGGAAATATTTTCGGAAGATTTTCCAAAAACGCGTAAACCGATAATTTAAGTAAACTAATGACTTGGATTAGTTTGTAATGATATTTTAAAATTACTGAAACTGAAATCAGACTTTATATGATTGCCCCGGAAAGATCCAGAATGCTATCAAAGTTACTTCGAGGATTCTGTAAGTTGCGATTCCGACGATATTTCGACATTTGTTTTGACATATTTGACTAGGACCTAAGCGCTCGTGAAACCAAGTAAGTAACCCAGGTGATGAGAATTTGAATTGGTGAATTCATATTATATATATATATATATAATTGAAATGTTAGGATAAAAAGAGGATAGTTAAGAGGTGGTTTTGAGTACGGAGTTCGAGATTACATATGGTTAAGATAATCGACCACCACATGTATGGATTTTTATAATGCTATGATTTGAAGTGAAATGTTTGATGAGGTGGATGTCTATTGATGTATATCAGTGTATAAACCTGTAATGGTATGCATATGTATATGTGAATGAATATGTATATGTATAAGTATATGAACATGTATTTGTATATGTATGAAATGATAAAATAAGTATGATTTGAGTGTATAAGATTGGTAAAGAGAAAAAGTTATGATTTATGAATTTATATTAGCACGTGTAGATGTGCGTAATTGAAATAAGTTTATCATTGACTAATGCATACGATTTAGCTGTATAGAGGTTGGATTGGTATAAGCTAAGCCTTTCCTAAATGATGGAAGTACGTGATTGATAGAATACGTATATAAATGGAAATATATATTTGGTAAGATACTGTATCAATATTTTAAGAAAAGAATTCTAAAACGAAATATGTTTGATTAATAAGTAAATGATGTGAGGATTGTTAAAGGCTATGGTATATGAATTCGAAGAAATGAATATATTCGTATGTTTGATGTATAAACGTATGTGTATGACTATTCTAATGATAAAGTAGTGTTTGCCATGTTTGTGCTTGTGTATGAGAAATCGTGCGATGAGTTTGTGTTACGTGATATGTGTGCATGTATGTATGTTTAATTGGTTGATGATTTCGTGGTGTACTAGTCGAGCTGGTTAGGAATCCGTTTGGACGGCATTCATCTCATACCTATTTTAAAATAGGTAATGAGTCTCGTACGAGTATTGTATGTGTAAGTCAACCATATGTATAAATTGTTTGTTTATGTGTTATGTGATATATTGACTGTTATGTATGCTTCATTGTCGGTTGCATGATGACTGTATGTATGATTGAGTGTATCTGTGTGTGACAGAATCCGTGATATGTATGGACTGTGTGTGCTATTGGGGAATGAATGAATGACTTGGAAACCGGTGTGAATATAAGATGTTATAAGTGTGTTTGCTAAGTTTGTTATTGTATATACGTATATTATGGAAAAGACAACATGTGTTTGTAGAATTCAAAAATTAGATTTGCATGAATGTGAGAGAAGTGGGCTATGATTTTTGAATGATATGCGTGAAGTGTATAAGTCACGAATGTTAAGCTATCGTAAGGCTATCAGAATGGAAGAAATTTTGTTTCGAAATAAAGGAAGTTTGTTTGACTTATCGATTTGAGGATATTTCAAAGATGTTCATTCGCAATAAAGTTTAAGTATGTGACTTCATATTTCTTGTGATTGAAATGGTTTCGATGTAAAATGACATACTCTGTGATATTTGAATTGATGCCTTCTGTGCTTTGTATGTTTGGCTAATAGATTGGCATATATGTAAATATGTACATATGTGAATTTAACATGGGTAAAGTATAAAGGATAATAAAAAGTTTATAAATTTGAAGTCGTAATGACTTAGTAATTCTGAAAAACCTCTGATATGTTTGACTTGTATGTTTGTTTGTAGTATGAGCGTGGTTACTTACTGAGTTTTATAACTCACACCAAACCAGTTTGCTAGTTTTACAGGTTGGCTACCAGTTAGGTCAACCACTTTAGCTTTGGAAGCCATGCTCGAGACGCAGATCACTCAAGTTGCAGTCACCCTCACAAGTGTCCTGGGAGAAGTCTTAGAGGTTTAGGATATTTGATTATTATGTTATTTGTCATGCTGAGCACACTGTTTTGTATTATTAAGTAAAAGTTTTGATTGCATTGATGTTGTAGGCACGAAGTCCTTAAGTGTTGATTATGAGTTTAATGAGTTTTGTGTGGACCTGAGGTCCTTTTATATATTTGATGTCTATTGTAGGTTCCATTTGATGCTGGACTTTGTTCCAGGTTGTCTAGTTTTAAGATATATCATGTCCGTTTTTCCGTAAATTTGGAGGCTTATGAAGATGGGTTAATCCTATCTTTCACCTGTAGCACTTTGCCTCTAGCGGGATGTTACATAATTGATCCGCTTACAATCTGTTTCTTCTTTGTTGTAACTCTTTAATCCTTACTCTTGGTGAAGCTTATTTTTCCCTTGATAATATTTATCCCCTCGTCCAAAAAAAAAAAGAAAAGAGTTTACACTTCTATTATTCTCAATTAATATTAATAATCAATTGCCTTTGCAATTTATGGGATAGGATTCTGTGCTCAACTATATTTGTGATGAGTACTAGATCAAAGGTCAGAAACTAACCAACTTGTTTTTATCAATTTATTTTTGTTCGCAAGCATTAAGAATAAATTACTGAAACATGACAATGATGGAAGACGATGCAGGCAAAACAAGAACTGACGTCTGCATTTTATTTCTTTTATTAAATGCGAAACTTTACTAAGAAATTCTTTTATAACTTTGTTGCACATATAACAAATCAATAGAATCATGATATGATTCATTTGACTTCTTAATTCTTATACACACCTCAAATGTAGATTAGTTTATCTTAGAATAAGACATATCATTTTTAAATTGGAGACATGGTTTTGCAGAATTCAATAACCCAATAGCAATAAACTTGGCAAATTACTTTAATAGCTGTAAATCCAGCTCTTGTTGCCAAGGACTTGAACTCCTCCAATGTCCTCTCCTTTGCTCCAGGAAATATATTGGACACAATTATGTCAAGCCTAGAAACATTCTTACTCACAATATTAGTCTCAATGAATTCTGGTACTATAGATTCTACAACTATGACCTTCCCAGAATCCGGTAGTGCATCATAGCAGTTCTTCAATATCTTCAAACATTGATCATCACCCCAGTCATGAAGTATCCACTGACAGTTTCATATATGTAGTTTCATATCAAGATCCAAAATTTATTCAAAATGAACATACATATACATAACAAAGAAAAAAAATTAATTGAAGAACTAACCTTCATGAAAATAACTTGTCCTTCAGGAACTGCAACGAACATATCTCCTCCGACATGCTCCACACCTACAGCAACATCATTAAGGAAACGATAAATGAAAGGTTAAATTTCAATTATATTTAAATTATTTTTCAATAATTATCAATCGTAAATTATAGAAAAAAAATTATATAAAACTCATATCATTGAATCCAATTAGACTTGCAACAACGGTATAACAATTCGTTTGTCCTCCTAAATTGTTAAATCTAGTTTTGCCCTTGAATTTAAGGACCCAAGTTTCATTCTTCTGTTTTAATGATAATTAACTAAAATTATTTAAATATAAAAAAATAAAAAATAAACTCCGACAAAATGAGCCAAATGTAAAATGATATATTGAGAAAAAATATTAACAATGAACAATATATTTTTATCTTATAATTTCGGAAATGTTGAATTTTATGTGCATGTTACACGAATCAAGTAAGGAAAAAAGAGAAATCAATACAAGGAACGGGAACAAAACAGACTTATACCACTGAAAATCTATAAAATAAGATTTGTGATATCAATAATAAGTATTATGTTATGTTTAAATTAAATAATACCTGGACGAGAGGATGCATCTTGAACGACATGAGGTAAATCAAAGTTGATACCCTTAATTTGTGGGTATTTATCAACAATTAAGTTAAGATTTGCTCCTAAACCACCGGCAACATCTACCAATTGGTTTAGCCCTTCAAATCCATTGTAGAGTTGAAGAATTTTCTTCATGACTATAGTTGTGTGATTGTGCATTGATTGATTGAAGAGTTGCCGAAATCTTGCATCTTTGGAGCAATACTCAAATCCATGCATTCCATTATGTGCCTTCATACATGGTAAGACCCCTTCCAATATAGCATCTTTCCAGTGGTACCTATTGGAACAAATAATGATTTTTTTTTTATTTTTTTAAAAAAAATTTCTTAAAGGAGAAATATATAAAGAAAATGATAAGGGCATATAAAAGATGTCATAAAGAAATTAAAAAACAAACCAAGGTTCCATAGAAACTTTGTCCTGAGATAAGAGCAAAAGGGGAGCAAGAGAAACTCCATCTTCATTTGGAACAAAATATCTGCAAACTGATGCTAAGCCATATACTCTTTGGATAATCCCATCATTATTTGAGACAAGATTACATGTGAGTAACGAGTGACTGGCAAGGAGACGTAGTATTCGATCAAGTACTATTGGGGTTTCTTGATTATTGGTGGGCAGTTGAGAGGCAATCTCAGAAGAAGAGAGCTGAGTTGGGGTAGCTTTAGCCAAAATCTCTAGCACACCAAGCTCAATGGCAACTTTCATGGTCATTGGAAGTATTGAGCCGGTACTGAGTTCCATGGCCAACAAAAAATCTTGCTCATCCTTTGATGGATTCATTATTAGTTGGTCTTGAAACGAACTCATCTTCTTGGACTTGGAGGATATATATGGAGTAGAAATAAAATGGCAATGGATTAAATAGTGCTCAGTTTATGGATGGAACGTATAATAATTAACTCATCCAACGGTTTTTTCCACTTCGATGTGCTTTTATTTATTTAATTTTTTTAAAGAATTTAGATACAGTACTTAATACTAAATTGAATAATGTTACATTTTTTATAATATTTTATTATATATATTTTAATAATACATATTTAAAATTTAATTGCATTTAAATTACATTATCTAATAATTATTAATTAATATTTATAATTAACTTGATAACAAATCAAAATTCTCTCTCGCCCGCTCTTTGCTGAGGAAACCTAATTTCTTTCTAGGTTGCGTCGCCAACCACACAAAGAAGTTCGTGATTGATTATGATTTTATACTACACGCAAGCGTACATATCGCTCAAATAATATAGTGATAAAATATCAGATTTCGTATCCAGAGAGACTTAATATTTTTCTTATCAATAGCAAGTCTAACTTAGTTAACTTAAAATAAACTATTGGTTAGGAAAGAAAGTGATTAATCTTAAATTTAATTGAAAGATTAAATAGATAGTAAACAATAATTTTAGAGTTTAAATTTTATGCACGAGAAGAACCTAAAGTTGTAATTTCACCTATGCAAGCAAACAATGAGTCCATGCATTTTCCATTCAGTTGGGTTGTCGTTACTAATTATTAACCTAGAACACTAAATTATTCACAAGCCTCTTTCAATGGTCATGTAAATATATATATATTCAGAATAAATCAATTAACTATATGTTTATGTTAATTAAATTAAACCGAATTCAGTAAGGTCGAGTTCTAATCTTGTTTACGTATGCCCTTTAGATATATGTCTATCCTGCAGAGAAATATATTCAACGAATAAGATCACATGCTATAATTCCCACAACTAACCCAAATTTCGTCTGTCGAGTTCCTATGGATTTATCTAGATTATTCTATTGTTGGCCAAATAAATAAAATATGTGTTCAAGTATAAGGAATAATAAATAATTAATAACAATCCCAAAAGAATAAATATATGCAAATAGTTGTGGATGCTGGTTTTCGGCCGAGGTCCACAATCGAGAATTTGTAGGTTGGGGGCACTAGCGTTCCTGCAAGACAAAGGTAGAGTGATCGGGAGTAGACTACCCACCGGTGTGGTGGGTGCCGGGGGCACTCCGACGCTAAAGTCAGTAGTATGAAATGAGCTGTAAATATGTAAAGTGTAAAAGTAAGGCTTATTATTACCTTGTCTTTCTTTTGGTGGCCGTGAGGGCGGTGACAAATGTTTTTGGAAATAGAAAGTTCTCAGAACTTGTGTCAGAGAATAGAAGCTTGTAAGAAGGATCTGAAGCCTGCCTTGAACCTTGAGTTATCTTCCCTTTTATAGATCTGAAAAGAGATTACTTTGTAGCTGTGATAAAAGCTGGCAACGGGCCTACAACGTGCTGACATTTCTGGCTAAGGGACCCACAACGTGCTTTGGATCTAACTTTCGGCGCTGTATGTGTTTGTGTTTAGAAAAAGAGGAATAATTAGTAACAATTGTGTTTTATGCTGTCTATTTATTTGGCTTTATATTTGTAGCGTTATGTACCGATGGAATAAGGTATTTTGGGCTAGGTTTTCCAATATGGTGTTTAAGGGCCAATATTTGTGGGCTTTTAGTATTGAGTTTAACGTGAAAAGACGGTTTTACCCTCGGGTCCAAATTTGGCCCGTACAATAGTTAATTAAACATGCTTTGAATCTATTACAACCCTAGATTTTATGAATGAGCTACTCATAATATTCAATAAAAATAAGCTAATGATTATTTTAAGCCAAGAACACATAAAAGATAAATTTGAGAGTGAAGGGAAGAATGAACTCTCATTTGCGGTCTTTGTCTTCAAACTCCAACACCGGGGAAAACTCTTGTTCTTAACTTGTTCAAAGGGTTCTTCTATGCTCTAAATCTCCAAAATATGTTTTTAGATTTTGGGACGAGCTGGTGCTTATATAGGAGGTGCAATGGATCTTTCCTTGTTAGAAATCAAATTCGGGACAAACTAGGGATACATCTTCCAAATTACGATGTGCGTTTTTCGGTACGTCACAACGCGCCCAATTTTAAGTATTATGGTTACTTTTGATCTTTTGCGCGTCTTGACGCACATTCAGCGTTGGGATGCATATTTTGACTTTGAAAATTGGCCTGATTTGCTTTGTATTTTTCCGTTCTCACCCATCATTGATCCCATTGAGTCGTGATATTTTTTTGACCTGCAAAACACATCAATTTGCTCATAAATCTCGAAATACATATAAAATATTATGATAGGGGAGCGAAAAATATATGTATAGTAGACACTCATCACACCCCTAAACTTAATATTTTTCTAGTACTCAAACAAAATAAAATAAACAAACTAAAAAATTAATTAACATAAACCACTTTTGTAGGGATCACGTTTTCATTTAGCGTATACAAGAAGTCTTTAAACCCCTAGGAAGCCCTAGTGGACGGGTTGTAGTCTCATGAGGGCTTACAGCGATGACACCCACATACATCATTCACATGCACATACAATCACACAAAAATAATAAACACATAAAACAGTCCTAATAATTACACATAAAGTTGTCCTCAAAGAATGCCTACCAATGAAATCATAGAATCTTCAAAGTACCAACACAACTCAAATCCAAGTTCTTGAATAAATCATCTAAGCTGGACTCACAGTGTGTATGTGAAAAGGTTCAATCACAGCTCGATTCATAAGTAAGCCAACTCAGTGATTTCATCTCAAAAATTGAGATCTGACATGTCAAACCTGTTAGGGGCGAATGTGGAACCCCTAGGGTCGGATCGGACCCCGTCACAGTGAAAGTGGGTCTAACCCATGAATATCTAGCATATGTGTATTTTAAAAATATTTTATAAAAAAACTTCATTTCGTTTCGAGTCCGTAGGATAAAATGGGGACCAAAACGGAGTCCGGAAACTCCGAAACGGAGAAAATAAAGTTTTATTGTTCATCAGTTCTCGGCATCACGATACTGAGGCTTGGGTGTCGAGACGCCCCAATCTGCGAGAGTAACTGCGAGAGCTGAATATCTCGGTATCACGATATGGAATGGTGAGTTTCGCGATGCTGGAAGGTCTGATGCTCGGTGTCGCGACGCTGCCCTATGTAAAATATTGGCAGAGAGCATTTGCACCTTCAAATCAATTCTAAACACTTCCAATTTTCTCCTAATATTTCAATACACCTAAAATCCAATTTTAGCATCAACACCATCATCAACACATGTTATACAACTAACATATATGTATTCTAAATACATATATGTATTTTTTTGAATCAAAATAAAAACCAATTTAGAATCCCACAATGAAATGACTAATGAACAATTCTAGGCCACTCAAATGTGGTCAAGTGATTCTAGAATGGTAGCCATAGCTCTAAGCTTTAATTTAGAACTCCAAACTCTTATTAATTGTTCCATGTCCAACATTAGCCTAGTTTTAACTTTAAGCTATGTTATTATGCATCCAATACATCATTCGTCAATATATGTATCACTAATGAAAACTCACTAATGAAGAACATAGCTTAGGAGAAGATAAAACTTACCTAGCAAGCTTGATACAAAGATCCAATCTCATTCTCCTTATTGAAATGGTTCGAGAACTTCCAAAGTTTAGCAAGCATGACTTCGAGATCCAATTTTAATTCCAATTCTAGCAAGCTTCACTTCAAGATCCAATCTTGATTTCTACTTGTTAAAATGTTATAGAGATATTCCAAAGCTTCTCTAAACGCTTCTCTAACTTAGGCTAATTTCTCTAACACTTGTTTGTTTTAGCTTTCTTAAGCTTGATTAAAATATTTGTTCAAGCTTGCTATTTATAGCAAAACTTAGGCAATTTTTAATTAATAAAAGTTCTAATCAACTTTTATGTGGGCTTAATCTAATTTTTCCAAATATGTATAATTAGGTGTGACTAATCTCCATTGTCTACCACTTTGATTTAATCGAATTAAATCAAGACAAAGATTAATTAATGGATTAGTTACATGTCTACCATTTTGATTTAATCCAATTAAATCAAGCCAAATACACCTATAATTATATATTTGTAATTACTAAAATATCCTCAAATGGTAGATATATTTATGAAATTACGACAAAACCCTTGTGTAATTTTTTGGATTAATCCAATTTGGTCAAAGTAAATAATCAATGTTATCCAATAACACTTAATTATCCTAGTTGAAAATTATAATATTGAATATTATTTATTATCAAATATTATCGGCTATCCAAGTGCTCAACGAATACACTTCATATTGTGGAACTCTCTAAGTCCAGACACGTTCGTCATATAAGCCTAGCTAATATGTAAGCAATTCGGCCACCTCCGAATTCACGAAGAACACAAATGACCTTTTTGAACTATACAAGTCGAGGTCATCACATATGTTTATAATAGTAATACTATCCCAATGTCGAACCACCTAATGTCCACTAGTACTACAAAATTATTCTAAGGTCGATGTCATTCTCAACATATTTATACATCAATCTAATATGCATAATGGCATTACCATTAATAATGTTTGAAATGAAAATATAGTTATTTTATTAATAAATAATAAAATATAATGTACAATACATTATTCAGATTAGTGCTCCAAGCACCAACTCCAACAAAACAAACATATATATCTCAAAAGTATTTTGTATTTGCCTATTAAGCTCGATTGGTATGGCTAATAATTTTCTTTATCTTTTGACTCACCTACCCTTTAAGGTAGCATTTCTCCTCATGGTAGTCCTAACGCTCGCTCATGGGTAGCTTAACGCTTATCGATTTTATGTGGTTTATCTCTTACTTTTTTTCAAAGTACTATTTTTTCTACTCTTTTCATTTTTTTTCTCAAAAGATTTATTTCCTTATGCTCTAACCATACCACATATCATAAATAATTGCAAACACAGACAGATAGCTTAGCAAACGAGCATTCATCTTCAAATAATTTCCTCAACTAGTCACCTTGTCAACTACCTAGACTCTTATTGTTAGAAACCTATTCTTAAGTGCTTACAAGTCTAAACTAGATCACATATTCAAAGCATCGGATAAAATTCAATTGGACACTTATCGTTTCGAATATTTCATCCTAAAGTAAACACACTCATCATTAGACTTAGGTTTCAATACCTAGGACTAATTTTTTTTTTTTCTGATTTTTCTAATTTAGATAGCTGGAACTAACACTAACATGTACACTCCCCAAAACTTAAAACTTGCATTGTCATCAATGTAAGATAAGCATAAAGGAACAAAGAGCGAGGAACAACACTACCGTGCATGGAGTTGATCAGGCTCCTACTGGTCATAATTTTATTGTGCGGGCTGTGTGGGTTGCGCTAGTACCTGCATAGATAAACATGCACACTATTACACAAGCAATTAACACAAAAAATAAAAATAAAATAAAATAAAAGTAAAGACAACAAAAATAAATGTGCGGGTTGCCTCCCTTCTAGTGTTAAGTTTAATATTTTCAGCTAGACGTGACCATTCAAATACTCATGGTGGTCTCAATTCATGCGATGGATTTACAGCCGCGTCCTTCCCAATTGCACGCCCTTCCTTCTATGTGGCAGTATATACTTGGACTGGTTTGCACTGTCATGCTTCCCTCGATCTTCCACTCTCACCTATACTTATTTTTCTTTATTAGTTGTTGTAGAGGTTGCATTTTTTTACTACACTTTTCCTTTTGACTTAGATAGACTGAAGTCTGGCGATTTTGGTGGTGTTTTGACATGATGAAGTGTGGTGTCGGATTGATGGTACACCACATCTATACTGTAGTGCTCTTCATGTAAATCCGCCTTAAAGACCTCACAGATCATTGCTTCATCAGTCACCTTAGCTAGCTACTTCTTCGCTCTTGCTTCCCTTTAGCTCCATTAAAGCTATATTTTCTGGACTTTCTTGGTCTCCCGCAAGGTTAAATATTATAACAAGTAACATCTTTTCATTCACTCGGAAAGTTATGAGGCCTTGTTGTATGTCTATTAACACTTCTGTTACTCTCAGAAAATATCTTCCCAAAATACAGGGTGTATTAACATCTTCCTCCATGTCTAGAACTACGAAATCTGTTAGAAGCTCAAAATCCCCTATTTTTACCATCATATCCTATATTTTCCCCATGGGTATCTTGACGGTTTTGTCAGTAAATTACAGAGTCGTGGAAGTGGACTTTATCTCATGATATCCTAATCTTTGTGCCATAGGAAGCGATATTAGATTAGTTCCTGACCCTAAGTCGCATAAAGCTCTTGACTCACAATCTATAATGGTGCAATCTATAGTGGAAACGCCGAGATCTTTGCATTTGGTTGTTATCGATCTTTGCAATATGGAATTACACGCCTCTATGAGCCTTTCCTTTTTGACAGTGTTGTTCATGAGTGAAGTTACCGCTCTCTTTGTCCCCTTCACCGTGGATTCCTCCAGTGGAGTCTGCGGTTTATGTCTCAAGCTAGGTGAAGCCGCAATGGAATTTAAGCACTCATGAATCTCCTCATCAAACTCTTCATTCATACTTTACTTCATTATTGTTGATTGAGATTGCGTTGTAGAATTCATTTCATGCCCTTCTCGGGTTGTCATATGTGTTACTTGGGCAAGCTCTATATAGGCTCTGACTTTTATTAATAGCATGCTATCTAATTTGGGTTCCAATTATCTTATGGCTGCAGTTTGACTCTGGAATAGGGCATCATACTTCACTTTCTACTTCCTGAGCATGTTTCCTTCAATTCTAGCTTATGCTCGTACCCTTGATTGTTATGCAATCCATAGTTGAAGCTATCTGAGTAGGGGTTGTGTCCTTGTCTGTTGTAGTTGTTAACATACCTAACAGACTCACCATGTGGAGCGTGAGACTCTCAATTCTGTACTCCCTCATATCCTGCACTTGTGGTTCATGTATTGTTCATAGCTTGCATACCGAGGATCTATAGACATTTACAGAATTGGTCTAGCTTGGCATTCAAGCATATGTTTAGCTCTAACCCATGGGTTGTTGCTGCTTGCTATTGAATACTCTTTTCAGTTGGCCATATAGAGTTGTTGTTAGTCATCTCTTATAATATATCCCATGCAACATTCTCATCTTTGGCCATTAGTATGCCTCCACCCGCTACGTCTATTGTAGTCTTCATCATTCCATTAAGATCATTATAGAAGGTTTGAATTCGTAGCCATTTTGCAATACCATGATGTAGGCACTTGCGCTGTAGGTCTTTATATCTCTCCTACCACTATAAGAAAATATGGAATTGATGAGTGGTAAATCTATCACTATTTCCCACTCATTTAACCTAATATTTTGTATAGTTTCTTGAGTTTTGTGAATATTTTGATGTGTTTTGTGTTATTTTGTAGATAAATAAAGTTTCAGGACATTCTGGAGGTGATTTGGGCCAAAACAGTGAAAATTGGACAAAAAGGGCATTTTTGTAATTTCCCGCGTCGCGACGCCTAACGTGCGCCGAACAGTGCTAACGTGCGCCGGGTCCACAAATCAGAATCTGAGAAAAGTTTGACTTTGCTAACGTGCGCCGTGCCACGTGTCACCATCACAGCCGATCTGCTAACATGCGACGTGCCACGTGTCAGCATCCTACGGTGCCAACAGTCATCATCGCCATGTGTGCCACGTGTCACTCCATGTCATTGCCATGTCATCAGCCACATCACCAGTTGACCAAGTCAAACTGCCACCTCAACGCCATGTCATCATCAGCCAATCAGGAAGTGCCACGTGTCGCAATCCTACGGTGCCGACTATCTCTTTCCCACGTGTCGTCACGTCACCGCCATGTCACCGCCATGTCAGTGCCACGTCAGCATCAATCATTGAGTATCTAATCCTTATCTGACACGTGGCGGATAAGAATCTCATCGACCAATCAGAAGCTGCCACGTGTCACAATAATTGAAGCCCAACCACCTCGCCACGTGTCACCTTATCAGCTTATCCAGAATCTGCAAACCGACGAACCAGAGCGTGCCACATCGACAGAAGCTGGCGTAGTGACGCCAAAGGCCTTGGCGTCGCGACGCTGGAAGCCTACCAGGGCCTATAAATAGAGCTTCAAATTTCAGTTTTAGTTGTACCACTCTCTCTCTTCTATTCTATGTGAAGAGAGAGTTTCTCTCTCTAGTTTCTTTTAGTTTTTAGTTTTTTTTTTTTTTTTTTAGTTTTTAGTTTTGTAAATAATTTTAATTACGTTTTGTTAATATAGTAATTTACTTTTTTTACTTTTTACAGTTTTTACTATTTACCATGAGGAGGTAACTTCCCCAGCTAGGGTGAAAGGTAATTCTTTTACTGTTACTATTTAGATTAATCTCCCTTAAAAATAATATATTCACTATTTAAAATATCGACTTAAAAAGGATACCGCCAGATTGGTCGGTTGGTAATTCATTTTAATCTGGTTTAAACCTGACTAATCAAGGATACCGCCAGATTGGTCGGTTGGTAATTTAATTTTGGTTTCCCCTTTATGGCTGGTTGGACTTAATTTGACTTAATCAGGTTACCGCCTATATGGCTGGTTGGAAAAAGAATCACAAGTTTATATATATTTTATGAGAGATATCTAAAATAGTAAATAGTAAAAGTAATTCCTTTTACCTTAGCATTTTATTTTATTTTACTTTTCAGCTTTTACTTTATGTCTTTTACTTTTGAGTTTTTACTAGCCCTAGTTATGTGTTAGTTAGATGGGGTTGTGATGAATTCTAATATCACCGGTTTATAAGGGGTTATTTTATAGTTCGGGTAATTTAAAGGTTTACTTATTAAGTCTTAAGCTTAATGCTTCTTGTTGTCTGATCACCAATAAGATTGATGTGGTAAATCTAAAATGAACTAGACATAGGGATTTTAGGTTTCAGCCTTAGACTTAATAGCCCACGATCTTCCTTGAGGATAGATAACCCTTTAATAGATTTCCTTATAGGATAGACATATACCTGTCGGACGGGGGTAGCCATAATTGGAACTTAAACTTAATGAATCCAGATAATTTGGTTGACATAGACATATGGTTCAATTGGGTAAAACTAGTATTTGCGTCTGACCATCGACATAGGCTTTTGCATAATTTAGTGTTCCAGGTTAGTAAACTGATTTATTACACAAACATAAAATAATCACTTTATCTTTTAAAAGATATTAGAATGATTCACAACCATAGATCTTTGAGTCTTTTGTTATTTTCCTTAGTATTTTCTTTTGTTTATTTTTTTATTTTAATTAAGGAAAACCACATTCAACCATTCAAACAATCATTCTCTTCTCCAATTAATTAGATATTTGTAAATAAATATATTCAACAATTAATCACAACAGTAGGAATTAAGTCCTCGTGGGATCGATATTTTTATACTACTTGAACGATACGTGCGCTTGCGTTATACGTGTGTGTTTACGCCGATCAAGTTTTTGGCGCCGTTGCCGGGGACTTATATTTCTTGAGTTGTTAATTTTGAAGCTATCTAATTTACTTGTATCTAATTTTCTTTATTTTTATCTGTAATTTTTATATCTTCCTTTTTCAGGTGGTTGAAAAATGGAACACTACTGGGAGATTACGAACCTTACAAGAAGATACACCCCACATCTGGGAGCAACAGTCCGGTTTTCTGAGGCCTGTTGTCCAGCCCAATGATTATCACCGGATGCCAGAACCAAGCAATTCTACATTTGCTCAACATAACGAAATGGGGAGATGTGTAATATGTGATGGTAACCACCCGAGCGATCAATGTATATACCTTTCAGAGTGGCAGAATTATTGGAATCATTCAAGGTAGGAAGAACCATCATATTATCCATCTATCCACCATCCATCTACGATCTTCATCAACAAACAGAACCATCCGATGAAGATCAGTTGATTCACACGCTCAAACATTGGCTCGAAGAACGGGAAGCTCAATTAGATACACAAATTCAGAGACAATCAGAATTCATTCAGAGGATGACAGATCAAATGAGACAATTCACAGAAAACCAGAACTACATACCTCAAGAACCAGTTTCAGATGACACTGATGAAGCCTTTGAGTACCAATCATTTCACAATGACACCTTAACAGAGGAGGAGGCTGAGCAGTATCAACAACCAGAGGTATCAGTTCAGGAGCCCGAACTGGCAAAGTCTCAATTTGACTTTTATTATTCAGATTCTGACGAGGATGAAGCTGATCTATTTGTACCAACTGCACCAACAACGGAGGATCAAACTTTCAATCCTCAAAATGAAGATCTTGGAGCATGCTTTACCATGATGTTTGAAGAAGATCTATCTGAACCATCCATTCCAGTCGTATCAGAGGATGAAAACCTAATGTCAAAAACATCTTTGCATCCTCAGGTTGAAAATTTTGAAGCATGTATTTCACAGATGACAGATAAAGAGCTGAATACAAAAATTTTACAATACATATGTGAAGAAAATGTGGAACAAGAAGCAGAGCAAATGGAGGAGCAAATGTCTGACCTTAATAAAAATCCAGAGCATTCAGGAGAAACATCGCTGTTTTGGGGAGTACAAATCAAAGATATCGCCCAGAAGCTTGACAGAATGGAACTCCCATTCCAAGTCAAGCACCATATGAGACCTCCTGATTTTCTTTCTTTCTTTGCAGGAATCACTGGAACAACAAGGAGCAAAAAGGTGGCATGAGCACTGAATGAGACAAAACTCTTTTTGCCACTTTACCGTTGGAAGAGACCCTTCAAAAGCAACGCTCACGGGATTGTCTTTAATCGGACATCCAAAATGACATTGAAACCTCCTTAACAGATGAATTTCAGTCACGTCTGGCTGAAGACGAAAAATTTAGCGCTAGCAGGGAGGCAACTCATGCAATTTTTTGTAATTTGTTTTCATATTTTGTGTGAACTTTTTAATTTTGTGTGTTATTGTTGTAGGGAAAGGCACAAACGAAGCATTTTAAGACAGAAGGAATTGTGTTTGGCAATCAAAGATGAGAAACAATTCATTAGCGATGGCTGAGTAAGGAATGAAATCTTGAGACGCATCCTAATGAATTTATACTAAGCGAGTGGCGTATTGCGTACACAATTCCGTTGCCTTAATTATTTCTTTGATTCGTTTTTCAGTTGTAATTATCTTTATTTTCGTAGACAGGATCCAGACTTTTTGACCTTTCACGATTTCTTTTGTTGTTTAGCTAACAATCGTCCTTTGGAAGATATTAGTGCTATTATTACTCACCCTTTTTCAGGTACTATAAATTCAGCCCGTCATTGCACTTTTGAAGGAATCCAGAGTTGAGAAAGAAATACATAAAAAATGGAAGCCACTTCAAGAAGACGAGTTGAAAACATCTGTGTGTTTTTCTGTAGTAGTGTTGGAGTTAAGCCACAATACGTAGAAGCAGCACAGGAATTGGGTCGAGTCTTAGTTGCAAGGAATATGCACTTAATATATGGCGGAGGCAATCTCGGACTTATGGGGATCGTTTCAAAGGCTGTACAGGAAGGAGGCAGTCATGTTTTGGGAATCATCCCAAAACCCTTGGCAGAGGCAAATCTTATTGGATCATCAAACGGAGAGGAACTGATCATGCCAGGTATGTCTGAACGAGTGGTAGAAATGATTAACCGTGCTGATGCTTTTATCGCTTTGCCAGGTGACTTGGGTACATTGGAGGAAATTTTTATAGTATTATCTTGGGCGAACCTGAACATACACCAGAAACCGCTTGGACTGTTTAATGTAGATGGATTTTATGATTTTCTTTGTGTGTTTCTTGATGATGCTCGGAGAAATGGGTTCGTGTCAAAACCTATGAAAGAACTCCTCTTCACTGCCAGAACTGCTCCGGATCTAACAGACCAACTCATAGCCTATGAACCACAAGTTGACCTTATCATTTCAAAGATAAATTGGTTCGAGGACGATCGTGGTAAGAGGCGTCGGATTAATCTGGATCTTAACATTTAATTTCCTGTAGATTTCAGCTAACCAGGTACGACCTTCTTAACTCTCATTTTACTGTTTAAGACATTGGGGACAATGTCTCATTTAGGTTTGGGGGAGGGAATTAGTTGATCAGTACCTTATTTTTTAGTTTGTGTGTTATTTTTATTTTTAGTCCAAAATTTTTCGAAAAATACAAAAAAATTGGAAAATTTTCAAAAATTACAAAAATATTTTGCATTTTTATTTGACTAAAAAGGTGAAATTGGTAAGAAATAGCTGAGTAAGAAGTTTCCACTTCTGAGACGTATCTCAAACCTATTTCGAAACAAGTTAATTTTTGTTTATTTCATTTTGAATTATTTAATTTGTGAATTCTCCTTAACACGGACTAAAATGGATCTTCATATGCTCAGTTGACAGATATTATCAACATATATAGTAACATACGGACATGAGCTAAAATTGAAAAGTTTGTAATATTCAGTGCTCTAGTTTAATTGAAGGAAACATCTCAAAAAGCAATGGAGTAAAAAAAAAAAAACATCTGAGATCCGAGTTATTAAGTCTGTAAGGGTGTTTTAACACCTAGTGCCCTAAAGCCAACTGGTTTGGGAGTCATTGGCCCAAAGCTCGTTACATGGATCGAAGATGCTGCAAAAATATACATATCTGAAGTCTGAGTAATTAAGTCCGTAGGGGTGCCTTAACACCTGGTGCCCTAAAGCCAACTGGTTTGGGAGTCACCGACCCAACACTCGCTACATAGACGGAAGATATTGTATATAAATAAAAAATAGAGAAAAATCAAAGAAAAAATCAGAAAAATGTGAAAAATTATTCCATTGCTATAAAAAGGTGTGAAATCTGATAGAACTTTAGGACAAAAATATTACTCTCTTATCAACTGCACTTATGACTGTTGTGGGCAAAAATAAGTTGTTTAATATTTTGTTGGCCATGTATATGAAGAATGGTAAAAATAATCGGAGAATTTACTTATTCAGTAATTTAGAATAAAACAAAACAACTAGTAACTTGGAGTAAAAGTTTCACCTGATTAGTCACTAACATTTTTATTCTCTTTTCGCTTGTCTTTTTGCTTTTGTGTGCATTAGTTTTACTACCTTTTTACTTTTGTAAAATGTTTGTGGGTATCGTTGCTGTAAACCCTCACGAGACTACAACTCGTCCATTAAGGACACCTAGGGGTTTAAAGGCTTATTGCATACGCTAAATGCAACCATGATCCCTACGAAAGTGGCTTAGTTAATTTATTTATGTTATTTTATGTTTTGCTCGAGGACTAGCAAAATGTTAGGTTTGGGGGTGTGATGAGTGGTAAATCTATCACTATTTTCCACTCATTTAACCTAATATTTTGTATAGTTTCTTGAGTTTTGTGAATATTTTGATGTGTTTTGTGTTATTTTTGTCGATAAATAAAGTTTCAGGACATTCTAGAGGTGATTTGGGCCAAAACAGTGAAAATTGGACAAAAAGGGAATTTTGGTAATTTCCCCCGTCGCGACGCCAATACTTTCAGCGTCGCGACGCCTAACGTGCGCCGGGTCCACAAATCAGAATCTGAGAAAAGTTTGACTTTGCTAACGTGCGCCGTGCCACGTGTCACCATCACAGCCGATCTGCTAACATGCGCCGTGCCACGTGTCAGCATCCTACGGTGCCGACAGTCATCATCGCCACGTGTGCCACGTGTCACTCCACGTCATTGCCACGTCATCAGCCACATCACCAGGTTGACCAAGTCAAACTGCCACCTCAACATCACGTCATCATCAGCCAATCAGGAAGTGCCACGTGTCGCAATCTTACGGTGCCGACTGTCTCTTTCCCACGTGTCGTCACGTCACCGCCATGTCAGTGCCACGTCAGCATCAATCATTGAGTATCTAATCCTTATCTGACACGTGGCGGATAAGAATCTCATCAACCAATCAGAAGCCGCCACGTGTCACAATAATTGAAGCCCAACCACCTCGCCACGTGTCACCTTATCAGCTTATCCAGAATCTGCAAACCGACGAACCAGAGCGTGCCACGTCGACAGAAGCTGGCGTAGTGACGCCAAAGGCCTTGGCGTCGCGACGCTGGAAGCCTACCAGGGCCTATAAATAGAGCTTCAAATTTCAGTTTTAGTTGTACCACTCTCTCTCTTCTATTCTATGTGAAGAGAGAGTTTCTCTCTCTAGTTTCTTTTAGTTTTTAGTTTTTTTTTTTTTTTTTTAGTTTTTAGTTTTGTAAATAATTTTAATTATGTTTTGTTAATATAGTAATTTACTTTTTTTACTTTTTACAGTTTTTACTATTTACCATCATCACCAGGTTGACCAAGTCAAACTGCCACCTCAACATCACGTCATCATCAGCCAATCAGGAAGTGCCACGTGTCGCAATCTTACGGTGCCGACTGTCTCTTTCCCACGTGTCGTCACGTCACCGCCATGTCAGTGCCACGTCAGCATCAATCATTGAGTATCTAATCCTTATCTGACACGTGGCGGATAAGAATCTCATCGACCAATCAGAAGCCGCCACGTGTCACAATAATTAAAGCCCAACCACCTCGCCACGTGTCACCTTATCAGCTTATCCAGAATCTGCAAACCGACGAACCAGAGCGTGCCACGTCGACAGAAGCTGGCGTAGTGACGCCAAAGGCCTTGGCGTCGCGACGCTGGAAGCCTACCAGGGCCTATAAATAGAGCTTCAAATTTCAGTTTTAGTTGTACCACTCTCTCTCTTCTATTCTATGTGAAGAGAGAGTTTCTCTCTCTAGTTTCTTTTAGTTTTTAGTTTTTTTTTTTTTTTTTTTTAGTTTTTAGTTTTGTAAATAATTTTAATTACGTTTTGTTAATATAGTAATTTACTTTTTTTACTTTTTACAGTTTTTACTATTTACCATGAGGAGGTAACTTCCCCAGCTAGGGTGAAAGGTAATTCTTTTACTGTTACTATTTAGATTAATCTCCCTTAAAAATAATATATTCACTATTTAAAATATTGACTTAAAAGGGATACTGCCAGATTGGTCGGTTGGTAATTCATTTTAATCTGGTTTAAACCTGACTAATCAAGGATACCGCCAGATTGGTCGGTTGGTAATTTAATTTTGGTTCCGCCTTTATGGCTGGTTAGACTTAATTTGACTTAATCAGGTTACCGCCTATATGACTGGTTGGAAAAAGAATCACAAGTTTATATATTATTTTATGAGAGATATCTAAAATAGTAAATAGTAAAAGTAATTCCTTTTACCTTAACATTTTATTTTATTTTACTTTTCAGCTTTTACTTTATGTCTTTTACTTTTCAGTATTTACTAGCCCAAGTTATATGTTAGTTATCTGGGGTTGTGATGAATTCTAATATCCCCGGTTTATAAGGGGTTATTTTATAGTTTGGGTAATTTAAAGGTTTACTTATTAAGTCTTAAGCTTAATGCTTCTTGTTGTCTGATCACCAATAAGATTGATGTGGTAAATATAAAATGACCTAGACATAGGGATTTTAGGTTTCAGCCTTAGACTTAATAGCCCACGATCTTCCTTGAGGATAGATAACCCTTTAATAGATTTCCTTACAGGATAGACATATACCTGTCGGGCGGGGGTAGCCATAATTAGAACTTAAACTTAATGAATCCAGATAATTTGGTTGACATAGACATATGGTTCAATTGGGTTAAACTGGGTATTTGCGTCTGACCATCGACAGAGGCTTTTGCATAATTTAGTGTTCCAGGTTAGTAAACTGATTTATTACACAAACATAAAATAATCACTTCATCTTTTAAAAGATATTAGAATGATTCACAACCCTAGATCTTTGAGTCTTTTGTTATTTTCCTTAGTATTTTCTTTTGTTTATTTTTTTTATTTTAATTAAGGAAAACCACATTCAACCAATCAAACAATCATTCTCTTCTCCAATTAATTAGATATTTGTAAATAAATATATTCAACAATTAATCACAACAGTAGGAATTAAGTCCTCGTGGGATCGATATTTTTATACTACTTGAACGATACGTGCGCTTGCGTTATACATGTGTGTTTACGCCGGTCAGGAATTACCAGTCGAAATTACCGATTGATTATTTTTTTCGGTAATTTTTTGGTATTTACTGACCGAATAACAATCGAAAAGGATAAAAATAATTTTTGACTAATTATCGACCTATAACCAACTGAATTAGCGATCGAATATTCAGTCGATAATTGGTCAGTAATAAGGCGAGTAAGATTAAATTGGCATCAGTTTATACCGCTAACAATTACCGACCAAAATTTCGATCGGTAATGCGGTTGCTAAAAGAATATTAACTGTAAAAAAAATAAAAATTAGGTATTTTACCAACAGAATAATAAGAAACAAAAAATATATAAAATATATAATATTATTATTATTTTACCTTTTATATATATATATATATATATATTATTACTCATACACACAAACACACATGTATATTCTTTACATATTTTAAAAAGAAACATGTCATAGCCTAGTGGCAACTACGCTACACATTCAATCTTAAGGTCGAAGGTTCAAGACACACCAATTACATTATAGAATTAAATGTCGATTATGTGAGTTTACTCTTGGCATGTTCTTGGGTGGTATTAAGTCTCATGTATGGGGCCCACCCATGGCCAGGCTTGTGGGGCCCATGGTAGGCTCCATAATTATTTTTTAAATATAGTCAATTTACCAACCAATGAAGTTCGATCGGTATAGTTTTCTGACCGAATTATAATTTTCTCGGTAAAATCTAATTAGTTATTTGTTTATACATTCGGTTGATAAGTTTACCATTTGAAATATAGTGTCGGTAATTCAGTTCGAAAGTTACGGACTAAAGCTATTTCGATCAGTAATTTATCACCGACAAGTCAAATACCGATCGAAGACATTCTATCGATTTTCGATGGGTTATCGTGATTGCCGATCAAATTTTTTAAATTACCGACCGAATATTCGATCGCTAATCTCGAGTTTTATTATAGTGCACACCTCATATAGGGACTCTGAATCATATTACGTGAATAATGTGATGTCATTACGCAGCTTTTTTATTCTGGAGGGGGGAAAGTACTTGGCAAGGAACTTGGTGGCCAAGTATGCCCATGTGGTGATTGATCCCGCGGGCAGTGACTAGAGCCATCATTTCGCTATGTCCTTTATTGAGTATGGGAAAATATGCAGGTGCATTGCTTCATTTTCCCCTCTATTGAAGTTGAAAGCGCTATAGATTTCTAGGAATTATGCACTTGGGCATTAGGGTAATCATTTGGGCCACCACAAACGGCAATGATTGCTATATCATTTGAATACAGGTCTTGATATCGTACGCGTTGACCTGAATGGGTGGTAAGATGATACATGATATAATTCGATCAATGATTCGTATCAACCTGTCCCGAATTAGGATTGGCGCTGTTACTTCCCATCATTCAACTGATTGTCGTTTATGACGCCGAAAAAAAAAGAGTTGTTTAGCTAAGCAAGTAAATTGTTGTCTTAATATTAATTACGAAAAATAAAATAAGTCCTCGGTACCGGCACCAAAAACGTGATTGCGATTTTATACCTCACGCAAGTGAATGTATCGCTCAAGTAATATAGTGACAAAATGTGGGATATCGTACCAGCAGTGACTTAATATTTTTCTTATCAATACCAAGACTAACCTACTTAACTTAAACTAAACTATTGGTTGAGAAAGAGAGTGATTAATCTAAAATTTAATTAAAAGATTATATAGATAGCAAACAATAATTTTATAGTTTAAACTTTATGGGCGAGAAGAACCTAAGGTAGTACTTTCACCTAGGCACGGAAACAATGAGTTCAGGCATTTTCCATTCATTTGAGTTGTCGTTAGTAATTATTAACCTAGAACACTAAATTATTCACAAGCCTCTTTCTATGGTCATGTAAATATATTCAAAATAAATTAATTAACTATATGTCTCAGTTAATTAAATCAAATAGAATTTATTAAGGTCAGGTTCTAATCATGGCTACTTATGCTTGTTAGGTATACGTCTATCCTACAGGGAAGTCTATTGAACGAATAAGATCACACGCTATTATTCCCACATCTAATACAAATTCCCTTCGTCGAGTTCCTACAGATTTACCAAGATTATTCTATTATTGGCTAAACAAATAAAATATGCATTCAAACACAGAGAATAATAAATAATAAAAAACAATCCCAAAAGAATAAAAATATGCAAATTGTTAATTAAATTTGCTTGGGATCCATTACAACCCTAGATTTAATAAATTAGCTACTCATCATATTCAATAAAAATAATCTAATCTTTATTTCAAGCCAAGAACACATAAAAGATAAATTAGAGAGTGAAGGAAAGTTGGAACTCTCTTTTTCCATCTTCATATTCAAACTGCAACACCGAGTAAAGCTCCTGTTCTTGACTTGCTCTAGGGATTCTTCTATGCTTTGGAGGCTCCAAAATATATTTTTAGGTTTTGGGACAAGTTGGTGCATATATACGAGGTCCAAGGGGTATTTCTTTGTTAAAAATCGAATCTGAGATGAACTGGTTACTTTTTATTCTTTCGCTTGTCTCGACGGGCGTTTAGCTTCGGGACATGCTTTTTGACTCTGAAAATTTGCTCGATTTTTTCTGTGTTTTGCCGTTCTGATCCTTCGTTGATCCCATTGAGTCGTGATATTATTTCAACCAACAAAACGCACCCAAAACACATGAATTTGCTTATAAAGCTCGAAATACACACAAAACAGTGATCGCCGACAAAAATCAAAAAGAAAAAATCATATCAGATCTCTCTCCTCTTTCCCTTCTTCCCTCCCATTCTTTTTTCCCCTCAATTTATTTTGTTCTTATCTCTCTCTATCTCCTCCATTTTTTCACCCTTTTCTCCTTTCACCTCCTTTTCCATTTTCTCTAGTATTTTGTGTTTGTTATTGCATTAACTCCCTTCTTTTCAACTGAGACTCACCGGAAAGTGGTGAGCTTACCGTGCTCCTCGTCTCGGCGTTAGTATTTGATATTTTTATTTCTTGGATATTTTGATACGTGGATCCATCATTTGATGGTGGTAATATTACAAATTATGTGTAGACTTTTTTGTTTTGTTTCTATATTTTAGGAACAAGTATTTTCTTTTCTTCAGCTGATTAAAGATCTATTCGAGAAAAATGATGGATCTAATTTTGAAAATGAATACTGAGAGATAAAACTTCCTTTTAGATTATCTGCTCGAGCATTAAATGGTCTGCTCCCCCATGGGCATGTCTATGATACCCAAGGGTATCACATACCCTTGGGTATCAAAGTTGCATGTTCAATGCAACTTTGAGCATTGAACATGCAACTTTGAGCATTAAACATGCAAATTATATCAATAAATATGAAATTTTTTAAAACATGAAATCAGTTGCATGTTTATTGGTAGAAGTTGCATGTTCAATACTCAAAGTTGCATTGAACATACAACTTTGAACCCAATGGTATTTAATACCCTTAGGTATCATAGCATTACCCCTCCCCCATAGATAATATTATCAAATAATAAATAGGGGAAAATTCAATGATGATGTGGTTAAAATCGCACTATCAATATCACCTAAATATATATAATATAAATTTAATATAAACAATGAAATATGGGACAAGCATGTGTAAGCAAAAAATTATACTCCCTTTGTTTTATTAGGTCAACACTTTTAATCTCTCGTCGAGCAATTATTTCAATATCCAAGACAAACCCACTCTCTTTACATAATAATTATCACGCAATTTTCAGAAAAAAAAATATTTATAAAATTGAAGACTTGTCGACAATAAGCTCATGATAAAACTTTAATCTAGAGTCTCATTATAGGAGCTCATGTCAGAGTCTCCAATGCCTGATTTAGTAAATTTATTCAGGATCTGAAGCCAGGACCTACATTCATAATTTGGATTCAGGACCCCTACATTCATAATTTGGATTCAGGACCCATTGGCAGTGTCTTCGCCTAAGACCCTCATCCTAAAAGGCAAGCAAAGATCATGTAATGATTAAGCCTAGAATATCAGATGACACGAATCACATAAATAAGGAACCAGACAACCAATTAATTGCTTTCTGTTTCTTTAAACTCGACAATCATCTAGAATATGGAAGTTCTAAGATTCTAGGAGTGCGCCAGTTAGTGGGAAATATATATGGAATATAACTGCTTTCAATATATTTTTCTTGCAATAAGACATTATAAGTAGGGCAAGAAACTCGAGAGCAAGAGATCAATCTTTGGAGATTCAAGCAATAACAAATTATTTTTACCAACTTCTATATTCTTCTTTTAATTCTATTGTTTGTAGAGTTTTAGTGCACAAACAATTGGCGTTGTCTGTGGGAAACTGAGATGAAAAACCATGATTACGGTTTTCTACAATCATTAAATCCAAGAAAATTTGCTCAACCAAAAAAGTGAGAATGGTCCCAAGGAACAAAGGGGTCTAGAATCTGTGCATCCGCTACTTTCCAAGAGAAAGAAATATCCAACCATCTGATACCTACAATGGACATCTCGGTAATCAGGAACGAGATTATGAAGCAGATGGAGGACCAGACACAAGCCATGAGAAAGCAGTTTCAGGATCAACGACAAGTCATACAATAAGAGAACCGAGTGCTCAAAGCCCATATCAAGGAGGTTGGCCCAAGTAAAGACAATAGGAAGAGGAAGAAATGAGACGTTGTAGAGGACCTCCACGAGGAGAGGCGACCAGAAGAGCACCACGATGAAAGTCCTCAGGGAAAGAGCCCCATCAGAATTGATGATGCAGATTTCGGTGCAGAGGGTCGGACGTGGAGAGAGGTGGAGTATAAGGAGAGAGGCAAAGAACTGGATGTGAGTCGTAACAAGAAGGACATCCACTAGCAGAAGGATTTTTTCAATGAGAAACTGGTGGTGGCAATAGCGTAAAAAATTGGGGGCATTCGGGTGCAGACCCACCAGATCTGGCTGACCTGGCGATCAAGGGGTGTCCACCTCACCATTCCAGAAATGGATCGAAGAGGAGCTGAAGCTCTGAAACTTTACCCTACCTAACTTCAAAAAATACACTGGCAAGTCAGACCCAGTCACTCACCTAGTTCAGTTTCGACAGAGGCTCTCACCGGAAACCACCAACGAGGCTTTAATGTGTAAGATGTTTGTCGCCACCCTTGTTGGCATTACCATTTCTTGGTTCCTAAAATTGCCAGAAAAGTCCTTAGGGAGTTTCAAAGACCTGGGGCGAAAGTTCATCTAGTAGTACCATTGCGATCATCCCACCGAAGTTACTATACTGGACCTACAGTTGGAGTCTCGGTACGATGAACTCCCTAGGTAGTACTTACAGAGGTCTGTTGATAAGATGGACACCGTCAAAAACCTAGACTCTAAGTGAGTAGCACCCTTCTTCGTCAAAGGATTAGTGAACGGGTCTAATATTCATGAAGAGTTTCTGAAGGCACTTTCATATGACATGTCGAAAGTACGGGCCAGAGTCGAGGGCCCAATGAAGGTAATGAAAAACCAGACCAAGAATCCTCATGCCGCTGCGATCACTATGGTAGATCAAGGTTGTAGTAGTAAAACCAGAAATGAGTAGAGTCAAGACTCGAGGAAAAGAAAATCAGAGAGAGATAAGACCTTAGTAGATACTGAACGAAGAGGGAGCCATGAGTCCGAGCCCAAGCGGCCGAGGTGGGAAGATGACAGGGATGTTATATGAATTTACCCTACCACATGAATAGATCTTCCATAAAGTGAAAAACCAAGGTCTGCTGAGGGAACCACAACCAATAAGAGTGTTAGAATAGTTCTCAGACAAAGGGCTATATTGCGAGTTTTATAGGGAAATAGGACATACCACTACTAGAATTAAGAACCTATATCGATATTTGATAGCAATTATGAAAAATAGCAAGTTTTTAGAATATCCGAAAAGGAAGTGCTAGTCAGAAACTAGAGCTCTACCTTGGGAAGTCAACTACCAGCAACACCAGAATCAGAGAAGCTCCCAGCAGGGATCTGAGGCAACACCAAACAGCCCCTCAAGACGTATCAGGAGACTGGAACATATCTATTGTATAGGGATGGACATGCCCGAAGAAGGGCATGAGAGACAGAGCAAATTAGAGCGCTGACTTACAGAAAAAGAGGATCGGATGAGAGCCCTCAGATTTCAGGTAAACTATATTAAGTCAGGAGCAGAACCATCTACCTACTTGACACATATCTCTTTCATAAATAGGAACATGGACATGTTTGACCGGCGTAAACATAGACGTATAACGCAAGCGCACGTATAGTTCAAGTAGTATAAGAATATCGATCCCAAAATGACTTAATTCCTACTGTTGTTATTAATTATTGATACTATTTATTTACAGATATCTAATTATAGGGAGAAGAGAATGATTGTTTTTGTTGGTTGAATGTGGATTTGCTAATTAAAATAAACAAAATAAACAAAAGAAAATACTAAGGAAAATAACAAAAGACTCAAAGATCTAGGGTTGTGAATCTTTCTAATATCTTTTAAAAGATGAAGTGATTATTTTATGTTTGTGTAATAAATCGGTTTACTAACCTGGAACACGAAATTATGTGAAAGCCTCTGTCGATGGTCAGACGCAAATACCCAGTTTAACCCAATTGAACCATATGTCTATGTCAACCAAATTACCTGGATTCATTAAGTTTAAGTTCCAATTATGGCTACCCCCGCCCGACAGGTATATGTCTATCCTGTAAGGAAATCTAATAAAGGGTTATTTATCCTCAAGGAAGATTGTGGGCTATTAAGTCTAAGACTGAAACCTAAAATTCCTTTGTCAAGTTTATTTTAGATTTACCACATCAATCTTATTGGTGATCAGACAACAAGAAGCATTAAGCTTAAGACTTAATAAGTAAACCTTTAAATTACCCAAACTATAAAATAACCCCTTAAAAACCGGTGATATTAGAATTCATCACAACCCTGGATAACTAACTTAGTAATGACACATAACTAGGGCTAGTAAAAACTTAAATAAAATAAAAGACATAAAGTAAAATGCTGAAAAGTAAAATGCTGAAAAGTAAATGACGGAAAGTAAATGCTGAAATTAAATACTGAAAAGTAAATGCTGAAAGTAAATTACTGAAAAGTAATTGCTGAAAGTAAATTGCTGAAAGTAAATTGCTGAAAAGTAAATGCTGAAAGTAAATTGCTGAAAAGTAAATAAAGTAAAAGTAAAATAAAAGAAAATGCTGAGGTAAAATGATCCACTTTTATTACTTCTATTTTATATATCTCCCTTAATATAATATATTAACTTTGCATGATAATTACCAACCAGCCATATAGGCGATATCCAGATTAAGTCAAATTAATAATTAATTACCAACCGACCAATCAGGCAATATCCAGTTTAGTCAGGTTAAAACCAATTTAAATAATTACTAACCGACCAATATGGCGGTATCCTCGTTAAGTCAGGTTTTAACTAGTTTATATATTATAATTAAGGGAGATTAATCTAAATATTAGTAATAAAATTTTTACCTTTTACCCCCAGCAAAGGGGAGTTACCTCCTCATTACTAAAAAGTAAAAACTGAAAATTAAAGAAAGAAAAGTAATGTGCGTAAAAGTAAATTGCGGAAAGTAAAAATTGAAAAGTAAAGAAAAGAAAGTGCGAAAGCAGAAATTAATTACTGAAAGCTGTAAATAAACAAACAAGATACAATCTTCTTAGTATTCTTAAGGAATTCCTTAGAAGAAAGTATGAATTTACAAATGAAATGGCTTGGTATTTATAGGCAAAATTTTGCCTCCATCAAATCATCCACCAAATCCATTATTAATTGTTCCACTAATTGCTCCACGAATTGCTTCACCAAATCCATTATTAATTGCTCCAATAATTGCTTATCATGTTTGGTGGTGATTTGATAATTTTTATTATTTATTTATTAATTTATTTTTTGCTTTGAAAATGATTGAAAATGACTTTAATAATTACACACAACAACTTCTGGATGGTTCATCAATTTCGGGCATGAAATCTTCAGAATTCGAAATTAATTTATCTTTCAAAGTTGTAGGGCTTTGAGTCTTCTTTAATATGGAACTTGAATCCGCTCAATCAGATATCAGAGTAAAACGTTATGCCTAAAATATGACAGATGCGCAAAATTGAAATTTCCAAAACTGCACTTCGTTGAAACACCCTTTCAAGTTTCCAATCTCCAAAATTAATATGTCAAGTCCAATTTTTGACCTTATTTGACCCACATTTAGTCCTTAATGATTTCATTGGGTCCTAATATTATTTTATCGGTAAAATAAACTAAAACACATCAAAATGTTCATCAAACCCGAGAAACTAAACAAAATATTAAGTAAAATGGGCGGTAAATATTGATATATTTTCCGCTCATCACACCCCCAAACCTAAAATTTTTCTAGTCATCGAGCAAAACAATAAAATAAAATACAAGAAACAATTAAAATTAAACTAAGCCACTTTCGTAGGGATCACGGTTTCATTTAGCATATGCAACAAGCCTTTAAACCCTTAGGTGTCCCTAGTGGACGAGTTATAGTCTCGTGAGGGCTTACAGCAATGATACCCACAAACGTTTTACAAAAGTAAAAAGATAATAAAACTAATGCACACAAAAGCAAAAAGACAAGAGAAAAGAGAAAAAAAAGTTAGTGACTAATCAGGTGAAACTTCTACTCCAAGTTACTAGTTGTTTTCTTTCTTTCTAAATTACTGAATAAGTAAATTCTCCGATTATATTTACCATTCTCCATATGCACAGCCGACAAAATATTAATCAACTCATTTTTGCCCACAACAGTCACAAGTGCAGTTGATAAGAGAATAATATATTTTTGTTCTAAAATTTTATCAGAATTCACACCTTTTTACAACAATGGAATAATTTTTCTGATTTTTTTCTTTGATTTTTGATTTTTTTTTATTTATATACAATATCTTCCATTTATGTAGCGAGTGTTGGGTCGGTGGCTCCCAAACCAGTTGGCTTTAGGGCACCAGGTGTTAAGACACCCCTACGAACTTAATTACTCAGACTTCAGATATACATATTTTTGCAACATCTTTGATCCACGTAGCGAGCTTTGGGCCTATGACTCCTAAACCAGTTGGTTTTAGGGAACTAGGTGTTAAAACACCCTTACAGACTTAATAACTCGGATCTGAGATGGTTTATATTTTTATTTTTTTACTCCATCACTTTTTGAGATGCTTCCTCCAATTAAACTAGAGCATTGAATATTACAAACTTTTCAATTTTAGCTCATGTCCGTATGTTACAATGCATGTTTATAATATCTGCTAACTGAGCATATGAAGATCCATTTTAGTCAGTCTTATGGAGAATTTACAAATTAAATAATTTTAAATGAAATAAACAAAAAACTAACTTGTTTCAAAAATGGTTTGAGATACGTCTCATGAGTGAAAACTCCTTACTCAGCTATCTCTTACCAATTTCACCTTTTTAGTCAAAATAAAAAATATATATATTTTTGTAATTTTCAAAAAAAATTTCAATTTTTTTTGTATTTTTCGAAAAATTTTGGACTAAAAATAAAAACAACACACAAACTAAAAAACAAGGTACTGATCAACTAATTCCCTCCCCCAAACCTAAATGAGACATTGTCCCCAATGTCTTAAACAGTAGAAGAAGAGTTTAGAAGATAATACCTGATTAGCTGAAATTCTACAGGAAAAATTACCGATTAAGATCTATGTCCAATTTACGCTTCTTACCACGATCGCTATTTGACCAGCTCAACTTAGAAAGAATGGGGTCGATTTTTGGTTCAAAGGCTAGGATTTGGTCAATTAATTCTTCGGCCTTTGTTGCAGTTAGGAAAATATCATGTACTGATTTTGTGACAAACTCATGTCTTTTGGCTTCCGCAAGAAATACAAACAGGAAATCGAAAAAATGTTCAATATTGAGTAATCCAATGGGATTCCGATGAATGTTCAAGTGCGCCATGATGCCACTGTGAATATTTCTTCAAATGTTCCGAGCCCACCTGGTAAAGCAATAAACGCTTCAGCAGTATTGACCATTTCAATGAGTTGTTCAGACATCCCCGAGATAATACGTTCATCTCCATTTTTTTTCCGATTACATGTTCGTCCGCCAAAGTTTTTGGAATGAATCCCAAAACATGACCGCCACCATCCTGAACGGCTTTTGAAATGCTTCCCATTAATCCAAGATTGCCACCACCATATACTAGGTGCATATTTCGTTCTGCTATGACTCTCCCCAATTTCTTTGCAGCCTCAATGAATTCTGGTTAATTACCAGAATTGGATACACAGAAAACACAAATTCGCTTGACTCGCTGCTGTGAAGTTGGTTCCATTTTCTTTCTCTTATTTGGATGTATATCCGGATGTATCGAAGAAAGAAATGTAGAGCTGAATTTATAGAACCTGAAAATGGGTGAGCAATAATAGCACTAGTACCTGCCAAATGACAATTATTAGATGAACGTTAAAATAAATCATGAAAAGTAAAAAAGTATAGATCTTGTCGGCGAAAATAAAAGAAAATAACAAAAGAAAAGAAAATCAAAGCAATTATGAAGGCAACGGAATTGTGTACGCAATACGCCACTAGCTTAGTATAAATTCATAAGGATACGTCTCAAGAATTCATTCTTTACTCAGCCATCACAAATGAATTAGCTCTTATCTTTGCCAAACACCATTCCTTTTGTCTTATGCTTTGGTTGAGCTTTTCCCTACAAAAATAATACACAAAATTAAAAACTCTACAACATGTATACACAAAATATGAAAATAGAAATTACAACAAAGTACATAGGTTGCCTCTCTGCTAGCGCTAAATTTTTCGTCTTCAGCCAGACGTGATTGAAATCTATATGTCAAGGAGGTTTCAGCGTCGTTTTGGATGTCCTATTAAAGACATTCCCATGTTCGTTGTTTTTAAAGGGTCTCTTCCAACGGTAAGATGGTAAAAAGAATTTTGTCCCATTCAGTGCTTGTGCCACCTTTTTAACCTTTATTGCTCCAGTGGTTCCTGAAAAGAAAGAAATAAAATCAGGAGGTCTCGTATGGTGCTTGACTTGGAATGGAAGTTCCATTGTGTCAAGCTTCTGGGTGATATCTTTGATTTGTACTCCCCAAAACAGTGATGTTTCGCCTGAATGCTCTGGATCATTAATAAGTTCAGACATTTGTTCCTCCATTTGCTCTGCTTCTTGCTCCATCTTTTCTTCACAGATGAATTTTAAAATTTCCGTATTCAATTCTTCATCTGTCATCTGTGAAATGCATGCTCCATAAGTGTCAATCTGAGGATGTAAAGTTATGTCTGTTTTTAGGTCTTCATCCTCTGATCTGAGTGAAATGATTGGCTCAGGTAGATCTTCTTCAAACATTTGTGCAATGGAAGCTCCAAGATCTTCATTTGGAGGATAGAAAGTTTCATCCTCCTTTGTTGGTGCAGTTGGTACAAATAGCTCAGCTTATTCATCCTCGTCAGAGTCAGAAGAATAATAAAAATCAAATTGAGACTTTGTTGGTTCAGGCTCCTGAAATGATACCTCTAATTCTTGATACTGCTCAGCCTCGTCCTCTGTTATGATGTCATGATGAATCTCAGGATATTCGAAGGCTTCTTCAGTATTATTTGAATTTGCTCCGTGAGATATGTGATTCAGGTTGTCTGTTAATTGGCTAACTTGATCTATCATCCTTTGTATAGACGCCGCTTGACTCTGAATTTGTGCATCAAATTGAGCTTCCCGTTCCTCGAACCAATCTTTGAGCATGTGAATCAACTGATATTCCTCTGATGGTTCTAGTTCTTGGTGAAGATCATAGATGGATGGTAGATAAGATGGAAAGTATGATGGTTCTTCATACCATGAAGGATTTTGATAACTCTGCCACCCTGGATTGTAGTTGTACTCACAATGATCTCTCAGTTGGTTACCATTACTTATGTCACATCTCCCCATTGCATCTTGTTGAGAAAATGTGGTATTGCTTGGTTCTGGCATCCAGTGATAGTTGTTGGGCTGGACAACAGGCCATAGAAAATCGGACTGTTGCTCCCAGATTTGGGGTGTATCTTCTTCTATTAAAGCTCGTAATCTTTCAATCTCCCAATAATGTTCCATTTTTCAATCACCTGAAAACAAAAGAAAGAAATAAAAATTACAGATAAAAATAAAGAAAATTAGATACAAGTAAATTAGATAGCTTCAAAATTAATAACTCAAGAAAAATAAGTCTCCGGCAACGGTGCCAAAAACTTGACCGGCGTAAACACACACGTATAACGCAAGCGCACGTATCATTCAAGTATTGATATTATTTATTTACAGGTATCTAATTATAGGGAGAAGAGAATGATTGTTTTTTTTGGTTGAATGTGGATTTGCTAATTAAAATAAAAAAATAAACAAAAGAAAATACTAAGGAAAATAACAAAAGACTCAAAGATCTAGGGTTGTGAATCTTTCTAATATCTTTTAAAAGATGAAGTGATTATTTTATGTTTGTGTAATAAATCGGTTTACTAACCTGGAACACGAAATTATGTGAAAGCCTCTGTCGATGGTCAGACGCAAATACCCAGTTTAACCCAATTGAACCATATGTCTATGTCAACCAAATTACCTGGATTCATTAAGTTTAAGTTCCAATTATGGCTACCCCCGCCCGACAGGTATATGTCTATCCTGTAAGGAAATCTATTAAAGGGTTATCTATCCTCAAAGAAGATTGTGGGCTATTAAGTCTAAGGCTGAAACCTAAAATTCCTTTGTCAAGTTTATTTTAGATTTACCACATCAATCTTATTGGTGATCAGACAACAAGAAGCATTAAGCTTAAGACTTAATAAGTAAACCTTTAAATTACCCAAACTATAAAATAACCCCTTAAAAACCGGTGATATTAGAATTCATCACAACCCTGGATAACTAACTTAGTAACGACACATAACTAGGGCTAGTAAAAACTTAAATAAAATAAAAGACATAAAGTAAAATGCTGAAAAGTAAATTGCTGAAAAGTAAATGACGGAAAGTAAATGCTGAAATTAAATACCGAAAAGTAAATGCTGAAAGTAAATTACAGAAAATTAAATGCTGAAAGTAAATTGCTGAAAAGTAAATGCTGAAAGTAAATTGCTGAAAAGTAAATAAAGTAAAAGTACAATAAAAGAAAATGTTGAGGTAAAAGGATCCACTTTTATTACTTCTATTTTAGATATCTCTCTTAATATAATATATTAACTTTGCATGATAATTACCAACCAGCCATATAGGCGGTATCCAGATTAATGTTGGATAATATGACTCATAGCGTCACTATTTGTACAGATCATAGTGTTGTTGTACAAATTAACTATGTGACAAGGAAATTGCACTCTCATCATTTGTGATTAGATCACCTTAGATATATAAATGAAGAGAGGTCCATATGATTAGTTCCTGGATTGAGATGATATGAGACAGTATCAGTCCATGAAGGATTAATCATTAAATATCCCTAGTCGTAGTATTATCGAGACTGGACATCGATAATGCGGAATAGGCTAGTATTGCACTTGTGCGCGTTGTGAGGGCACAACAGCATAGTTCTCATATATTGGGTATTGGATACTCATGCAAGTGCGATAGGAGGTTGTGTTTCACCGATGGTACGGGAAACAGCTTCGCTCTGGATAGACCCCTCGGAATCCCATTGGTATTATGACTATGTGTCTATGGGAGTCCGACATCAGGGTAGGTGTATTTGGTCTTAACCTGAGACTTACACCGCTAATGCTTACGACAATCAATATACTTTAGTTGAGGTCGTCCAGGGCTGTAACAGGTTCTGTGTACGCCAATGCTGGGTATATTGAGAATCGTAGAGTATTGGGTGTGATGTCAAGACGGAAGTATCACTCCAGTCATAGTGGAGATGATGTCACGCAGGATACGGTATTAGTGCTCTTAAGTGCTGGCCGGCCATCGGGATATTATGACAAGGTCATGTATATTCGATTATAGAGACAAGTTACCAGACATCCGACATGTGCTTCGGACGGGGCAGACACTTATCCAGCCCCAGCACTAGCACGTGACTATCCGATACTGGACCAATATACAAGATACTTGGTATACTACGCTAGATATAGATCTTAAATATTCTTAGATGAATATGACCGGAGAATTGGGTAGACTTCGTGCTTTGCTAGAAGCCGATCTTGTCTCGTAAATCGGTAGTACGTGGTACTTGGTACGTAC
Organism: Zanthoxylum bungeanum; assembly: GCA_019454045.1. NCBI lineage: Eukaryota > Viridiplantae > Streptophyta > Magnoliopsida > Sapindales > Rutaceae > Zanthoxylum > Zanthoxylum bungeanum. The sequence goes on from SKCR01019283.1 coordinate 91,742, forward strand.
GTGATTCGGATACTCCGACGACCGTATTTACTGCCGACTTATCCGGGGATCTCATGGGTCGCTTCCCGATAATGCACCGATGACGCATAACTCGCACTCATTAACAATCTGGGATTATATATAAGAGAGAGAAAATTAATCTAGGATTAATTACGGAAATATTTTATCTGGGATAAAATATCGTCTAAAGAGAGAGAATGATTAATTTAGAATTAATCGGTAAATTAATATATTCGATATATTAAACGAAATTAGATTTCGACGCGGAATTAAAAATTAGATTTTAATTCGGGCGAACGAATTAATTTAGAATTAATTCGTTAGCGACGTGAATAGTGAATTCGCTAGGCGTAATCATTTAATTATGACGCGACGGAAAATTCGCTAATTGAGAATTAGTGAACCCGAGCCCGAGTGTGATTGCGAGCGCATTCGTATTTTGAATTCGAGTGTGGCAACGTAAGTCACATCAAGCGTCAAATCATTCATCACATCAAGCGTCAAATCAATAGTCACTTTGAGTGATGTGATTGATTGATTGATTGATATGATTGATTGATTGAGTGATTGACACACATCAACTCACTTTAATAAAGTGACATTGAATAGTAGATGGAAGTAGATGAAATAGTAAAGTTGGTTGAGACTTTTACCATTTTATTTATTTAATGAATTATTTGGTAATTGTTTAATGTATTTTCTTGGAAAATATATAAAGGTTTTTGGAAAATCTTTTGGCAACCAATTACATATTTTCTCTCCATCTCTCCTCCTCTCTTTCTCACGCCCAAAAGGGCTGTTTTCTCTTCTCCCACAGCTCACTGCCGTGAGCTTTAAGGGAGCAATGAGTGTGTTTTGTTGCAAAACACAAGTGCTAGCACACTTACGAGACTTGCGAAGGTGTTAGGGAGGTTCACCCATGAGGCGGGATTCGTTTGACGCAATCTTGGAGCTCATTTTCGCAGCTCAAAATTCTGATTTGGAGGGCAGTGAACTGCACACAGTTGGCGCCAAAACAGTGGGCTTTTTGGGCTTCATTCGTCTTCAAATCGTCTCAACCGATCGATGTGAGTATTCCGCTACCTCCTTTGATGTATTCACACATGTATTTCATTGCTTGTTTGATCTTGGGACCTAGATATAAACCTAACAAATGGCATCAAGAGCTATAGGTTCAAGCATGAAAATGTAGGGCTTAAAATTGGGTAAATTTGTGTTGAGCATGATTTGAATAAATTGATTGTTCTTTATAACATGTCTAATTGCATTTTGGTTGGACCAATTTGTTGAAAAATGATTTGGAATTATTTTCCCCAAAAATTATACCTTGGCCGAATGTAAATTGTATTTTGGTAATTTGGAATTTTTCGATTTTGATTGATTGGATGAGTTAGAATCATATAGGATAATGTTAATTTGAATCGAATTGGATTGGATTTTGAATTGAACATAAAATCCCCAAATTAATCATGTTGGCCGAATTGGATGATGCCCTTAAATGTCTTGGTATTTTTATTTTTGAACATTGGATGTATTGGAAATCATTTAGGATGGTGATTTGATGTCGATTGTGGGTTCGATTGGATTGAAACCAAATCGGACACAAAATCCCTCCTTTGGCCGAGTGCATTAAAGCATGTAATGGGTTTGATTTTTCAATTATGTGTTGGACATATGATAATGATAATGAGCATGATTATTGGACTAATTTAGTGTTTTGGAAATATTGATTTAGTTGGTTAATCATGTAATGCACTTTAGGTAATTAAATTGCGAAATTGGATTTGTGTAATTTAATGTATTAGGACTTTAAATTGGATTTGGGCTTATTAAGTTGTAATTGGGCTTATTGGGCTTGATTTTATCAAGTTGGGTTTAGGCCAAATGGATTGGATCCAATTGGGCCCAAAACCACTACCATAAAGCCCAAATGCGACTAATGAACCTTTAAAGTTTAATTGGGCCTAATGGGCCTAAATTGATTTCTGGGCTTATGGGGTTACTCCTTGATTGGGCTTTGGTTGCCGAAGCCCACGCCTTATAGAAATTAATTAAAGCCCATTAGACTTGAATTGAATTGACGTTGGACGTTAATCGGGCTTTGAGACCCGAAGCGATTAAATTTGGAATTTAAGTCGTTAAAGGTTTATTAAATAAAGTGTAGTATTTATTTGGAATTGAATAGTGAATTAGTATTAAATACATGTTAAATTGGATTTAATGATGTAGTTTAATTTAATTCATGAATTCGTACTTTGAGTACTTATTCGCAAAAACGAGTTTGACTCGACCAAAATCAAATCGTTGTTTGAACATTGGATGATCACATAATTATCAGATTAATTAATTTGATTAGATTGATTGATAGCATGCTTTTGTGTGAATACGTGGTTGTGATGAATGAATAATGTATATCGGATGGATATTAGTCGGGTGGGGCAATTTTGGAAATTGTTGTAATAAATTCGATTTATTAAATTTGACCTGCGTGTCCAGCCTTATCACCTCTATTCTCTTTGTATTCTCTTCTCACCTATTCCCCTCAATGCAAATGAGGTTTCTTTAGAAGTGTAGTGTAACAGGTAGAAGTAATACAAGTGCTAGCTTGAGTGAGAAAGGGAGAGATTTGATCTAGGATCAATGTGTTAAGTATCCATCCGCATATCATTATTATTTTATTTCATATGCGCTTTATTATGTATTTAGAATGCATGTTTAAGGGTGTATGATGATGAGACCTTAACAAAGATAATTAAATTGGTAGCCAATTTGCACGCGAAAAGCCCTCATCAAATATCATGCGTCTTTTCCTTCCATTGAGTGATTCTTACTCAAGATCCTAGATTGGCATGGGTTGTTGGCCAAAGTCAAGCCCTTCCGTCGAAGATGTGTTTGAATCACGAGGCTTTGTTCCATATTGGTGTCTTGTCCAAGTTGTGGTTTGTTGGCCAAAGTCAAGACCACTTCTTGTCCAACGACATTGATTACGAAGCTTCCATGGTTAATGGGTCCGCGCTTGACTGGGATCATTAGGTTTGTTGTGCCAAAGCCAAGGCCTAGTTGATTCAGAGGAAAAAGGTTAGGGTATATATGCGATATATAGGCATATATAAGATATATGTTTCAGACTTGGATGTCCACCTACTGGATCTAGGAGTTGGATGAGATCCAATTGATCTTCGAGATCTACCTAGTTAATTATCATACAATTTGTTGGCCAAGTCAAGATTGTGTGATATTTAACGGGATCCTAGCCCACTAGGAAACACGGTTTCCCGAGTACTCGACAGAGGGTTAGAGGCTCGACGAAAAATAGTGGGAGGCAAGAATTGAATTTGCAATATTCGTTCAATTACTCGCCATACGCGCTCAAACAAATATCACTCGTCATATATTAAAAGTATTAGTTGGACTAATATTTAATGTTGTTTTAATAAACAGTTGGACTGTATTATAGTTGATTATATATAATTGGATTATATTAATCAATATATTTTAATTAATTAATTTCAGTTTACAGTTGATTTTATAATTGGATTATAGTAATCAATGTAATTGAGGTTAATTAATTTGGATTATATTTGATTATATAGTTGGACTATTATAATCATTATAATATATAGTACCACTAATAATTGATTAAATAGTTGGACTATTGAAATCAAGAAAGAATTGAAAAGTTGGATATTTAAAATATAATCTGGGATTAAATATTTTAAATGATTTAATTTTCAAATTGGGAATAAATAATAGGTTACTTTATTTGATAAAATAACTTATTATAACCTAAGCCCAAAATTAAACAAATAAGTAGAGCGTAAATCTTTGGAAGATTTATGTGATGATAACTTTAGTGCTTAATTTAACATACTTGTCAAAAATCTATGTTTAGATTTAATAAGTATTAAAATTGCAATAAATAATTCTTGGAGAATTAATTGACTATTCTAGAGGTGAAAAGTCAAACTTTGCAATTGGGCATGTAGCACGAGGTGCACATTATTTCGATATTCTAAAACCCAAGGCTTGGCCTAAGGTTCATGAAATATTGAAAAGGATAATTGACATATCCCAAAGTGACTACCATTTGGATATGGCAGACACGAAGGAATTAAAGAAAGGGCAAGGTTCTTACTTTAAAAATGATTGTCAAAGTTATGTTCATAACTAGTATTGAAATTAGATTTTAAATACTTAGTGTGGTACATAAAATATATGTATTGATGTTCAGAATCTGCTTTGAGCAGAATACTGACTTCAAGCTGAGATTGCTCTGCGAATCGGAAACGGGACGAAAGTCGCTGTTTCGACCGTAGATACCTAAGTTTAGGAACTACCCTTCGGGTGTGTACTTAAATTAGGAACTGTTATAATGTAACTAGTTTGACTATAGACATTATCTCTATATCAGTGTTTAATCCATTGTGGATAAACCTTTATATTCTAGAACACTAAGTGTTTCATTATATAAAGATGATACTGAGATAAACACATTAGATGTGAATAACAGAATTTATATTTTGAATATAATTAAAATCTCAAAACATATAAAATGACAAATAAATAGCTCAATTGATTTGATCAATAGAGACTTATTTGTGGCATTGTTGTCTGGGACACAATTAAACAAGACTCGTATATCCGCACTTTTGAAGAGTGGGTACTAGGACTGATTTGACTATTCAAAGAAAGTCTACGAATCTAGTTTGTTAGGTAAAATGCCTAAAACACTGTTTACTTGGTATAGTGTAGTGCCAAGCCACCGATCTGTTAGCCCTATTCATGGTGAAGTTAGTGGGCCCATATCTAGCTAGGCTAGATGTGAACATGAATATTTCGTGACCTTAACGGATGTGGCATCACGTTATGGTTATGTGTTTCTTTTGAAGAACACAGATCGGAAACTATTAGAGTTTCGACACGAAGTAGATAACAGATCGACTATAGTATTATGCCGTCACGGTAAGACCGTAATGGAAAATACTTAAGCAGTAAGTTTCAAATATACATGAAAGAGTATAGTATTCTTTCAGATGAGGACTCCTCCCGAGACACGTCAGTTAGACGGTGTGTCCGAACGAAAACCGAATTTTGTTGGACATGATAAGGTTTATCACGAGTCGCTCTGAGCTATCATTTCCTTCAACAGGATATGTATTAACAGTGCAAAACTTATTTAGAATAAGGTTCCATGAAAAACTGTTTGACAGATATCATATAGGATATGAACAGGAAAGAAACATGGTTTCTCATTCCTAATAATTTGGGTATGCCAGGCATAACGTTTGGATGATACCAAACTAGAACCCAAATTGGATAAGTGCCAATTATAGGTTATCCTAGGGAAAACCATAAGTATAGTACTTATATATCTCACAAGAGAACAATGTGATTGTTGCTCGCCATGCGGTTTTCCTAAGAGGAATACCGATATGCAGTGGTAAGTGGGAGGACAGTAAAACTCGATGAAAATCGGGGTAATACTGTTCAAGGCACGAAGTCCATAATGGAACATAAATAGTTCATCAAGGATGAAACTAAACCATTAATCTTCGAATACACAAAAACCGCGTAGATCGGAGAGAAACAGAAAACAACCTGGGGTATGGGTTTCTGATGTAACCTCTTAAAGATGTAAATCTTATTGAGGAATACCAACCGACTACGTACGAGGAAGTGATACAAGGTATCAACTCCCTATTATGGCAAAGTGCCATGAGTCCGAAATGGATACCATGTATAACAACTATGTTTGGATACTAGTTGTTGTACCGCAAGGCATTGTGCCTATTGGTACTGTAAATGTCTTCAAGGAAGACATACATGGATGGCAACATACTAACTTACAAAGCTAGGCTTTTGACGGAAAGGTATCGTTATCAACATTGTGTTGATTACGGTTCAACCTTTTACCTGTTGCCATGGTAAATCCATTTGGATAAGGCTTGCTGAGAAACTGTACATTTATGAAATGTGTCAGTTAAAGATCAAAATCGCTTTCCTGAAAAAGAAACCTTTTGGAGAATGTTTACAACATCCTGACGATTTTGTATAACCGACAAACAAGGTTTGCGGGTTATACGATCCATGTTTGGATTGATGCAAGCATTAGGTTCTTGGAACTGTCGTTTTGAAATAATCATAATGGTTTATGATTTGACTCAAAACGAAATGATTCTTGTGTATATAAGGAGGTTAGTGGGAGCGCACTGATAATGAAATTCCCATAAAGCAATTGGTGAAAGCTTGGCTTTCATAGATATTCTCGTAGAATTCTGGGGAGTAACAGCCTTTATTCAAGGAATAAAGATCTACTGGGATAGATTTGGAGTTGTTAACACTCTCTGGGAAATTGTACATTTAAAATGTACTTGATATGGTGTCTCATACGCTTTGAGCATATGGAGTCACAATCAGGACAATCCAAGTGATAGTCACTGGATTGAAGTTAAGGACATCTATTAGTATCTTAGAGAACTAAAGATGCTGTCTAAAACTATGGAGAAGGAGAACTTGAAGTGACTGGGATCAATGCCGCAAGTTTCCAAACAGTTAAATACTGCGGTACTATAAAGTTTGAATAACGGGACAATAAGCTGGATATCTTCCGAGCAAGATACTGTTGCCGAATAAACAACAAATGCGGATTATTGCTGCGGCTGAGGAAGCAATAGAAGCCATTTGGGTCGAAAATAAATCTAATTAGATTAGATATAATTCTGTTAGCCGCTGAGCTGGGCGTCAGCACAGTCTAAAGAATTAAAGGTCTCATCGATGATCCAGATATATACTTCTATATTCATCTGATTCGTTCGGATCATACATCGTGGCGATGTGGTGATCGTATAAATCGCGTCAGACGATAATCATGCAAATCTGCTGACGAAAACCTTTTCTCAGCAATTTGAGCGAACCGTACATAGTTCGGGTGTACGACACTTGAGTGACTGGCTATGTGCCAAGTGGGAGATTGTTGGATAATATGACCCATAGCGTCACTATTTGTACAGATCATAGTGTTGTTGTACAAATTAACTATGTGACAAGGAAATTGCACTCTCATCATTTGTGATTAGATCACCTTAGATATATAAATGAAGAGAGGTCCATATGATTAGTTCCTGGATTGAGATGATATGAGACAGTATCATTCCACGAAGGATTAATCATTAAATATCCCTAGTCGTAGTATTAACGAGACTGGACATCGATAATGCGGAATATGCTAGTATTGCACTTGTGCGCGTTGTGAGGGCACAACAACATAGTTCTCATATATTTGGGTATTGGATACTCATGCAAGTGCGATAGGAGGTTGTGTTTCACCGATGGTACGGGTGTTGGAAATTCTAATCCATGTCCCAAGATCAAAAAAGCAAACAAATATATATATATGAATGAACAATATTGAAGTATGGCGGAATCATACTCACAAAGATTGGAATGCGGATGTGTTGATGAAATAAAACTTCTCCTTTGTGCAGTGAGGGTTTCGGCCAAGGTGAGTGGGGAAGCTCCAAGCTTTCTTTGATCCTTCCAAGCTCAAGAATTAGTTTCCCATAACACCTTTGTATGAATCAAGTTGGTGCTAGCCAAGATTTGTGATTTAGTTCCAAACCAACACACTTTATCTTCAAGTTTTACAAGAAAAATTGAAGAAGAAGAGAGCTGTGAATAGTGGCAGTTCACGCCACTTTGAGAAGAAAAGAGAGGAGATGATTTTTTTGTTGACTTGTAATTACGTTAATGATTTTCAAAAAATCAAAATGATTATATACCAAATATTTGGTAAATCAAAAGTCAAAGAAGCAACCCATCTCATCCATCAACTTGAGTGTTGAACACACCAACACCAACTACCTAATTCCATTACCAAAAAGCTAATGCTTTGACTAGTGATGTGATGGTTGATGTGACATGTGGGCCCCGCTTGATTCCAAATGCGAGTGGGCCCGCAAACACTCCCGGGCTCGGGTTCGATAATTCCGAATTAACGAACTTCCGTCGCGACGTTATTTAAATCGAATTAATTAAATAATTATGCCTATCATAATTACTATTCATGTCGCTAATGAATTAATTCTAAATTAACTCGTTTGCCCGAATTAAAATCTAATTTTAATTCCGCGTCGAAATCGAATTTCGTTTAATATATCAAATATATTATTTTATTGATTAATTCCAAATTAATCTTTCTCTCTCTTCAAATAGTACTTTATCCAAGATAAAGTCTCTCCGCAATTAATCCCGGATAATTAAATACTATTCATACATCATCGGTGTATCCTCGGGAAGCGACCCAAGAGATCTCTGGATATGTTGGCAGTAAATACGGTCGTCGGACTATCCGAACACGTACGTACCAAGTACTACGTTTTTACCGATTTACAAGACAAGGTTAGCCTCTAGCAAAACGCCATGCCTACCCAATTCTCCAGAAATATCCTTACTGGAATATAAGATCTATAACAGGCGTAGTATACTGTAGTATAGTGTATACTGATCCAGTATCGGATGATCACATGTAAGGCCTGGGGCTGGAGATGTGTCTGCCCCGTACGAAACATATATCGGACATCAAGCAACTAGTCTCTTTGAATCAGATAATCCTGACCTTGTCATATTATCCCGATGGTTGCAACCATTATAGAGTACTAGTTCTGTATCCTGCGCGATCATCATCTCCATATGTCTGAAGTGATACTTCCGTCTTGACATCACACCCAATACACTACGATTCTCGATAAACCTAGAAGAGGTTTACACAGAACCTGTTAAAGCCCTGGACGACCAAAACTAAAGTCTACCGATTGTCGCAAGTACTAGCGATGCAAGTCTCAGGTTAAGACCATATGCACCTACCCTGAAGCGGACTCCCATAGACACACAGACATACTACCAATGGGATTCCGCGGGGTCTATCCAGAGCGAAGCTGTTTTCCGTACCATCGGTAAAACACAACCTCCTACCGCACTTGCATAAGTATCATATACTTAAATATATGAGAACTATGCCGTTGTGCCCTCACAACACGCACAAGTGCAGTGTACTAGTCTATTCTGCATTATCGATGTCCAATCTCGATAATACTATGACTAGGGATATTTAATGATTAAACCTTTATGGATTGATACTGTCTCATATCATCTCAATCCGGAACTAATCATAGGGACTTTTACCATTTACATGTCAAAGTAAATAAATTAAAAAACGGTTAAAAGGCAATTCATTACTACATAGTTAATTTTGTACAATAATACAATATCATTTACAAAATAGTGACGCTATGGGTCATAACTGTCTAACAATCTCCCACTTGGCCTATAGCCAGTCACTCAAGCATCTAATACCTGAACTATGTACATGTCGCTCAAACTTTTCCCGAGGAATTGCTTTCGTCAGCGGATCTGCAATGTTGTCCTCTGATGCGATCTTTTCGATCTTCACATCGCCACGATGTATGATCTCTCGAATCAGATGGAATCGTCGAAGAACATGTTTGGATCGTTGATGAGACCTTGGTTCCTTAGCCTGTGCTATAGCCCCGCTATTGTCACAATACAATGGAACGGGCTCAGCTGCTAACGAAACTACTCCTAATCCAATTAGGAATTTTCGGATTCAAACCGCCTCTTTTGCTACTTCAGCTGCTGCGATGTACTCCGCTTCAGTTGTTGAATCGGCAACAGTATCTTGCTTGGAAGATTTCCAGCTCACTGCTCCGTTATTCAAACAAAATATGTACCCGGATTGCGACTTAAAGTCATCTCTGTCGGTTTGGAAACTTGCATCGGTATACCCAGATACCTCAAGTTCTCCATCTCCATAGATTAAGAAAGCATCCTTAGTTCTTTTAAGATACTTAAGGATACTCTTAACCGCCATCCAGTGATCTTTACCTGGATCGGCCTGATATCGACTGCACATGCTCAAAGCATGGGACACATCAGGTCGGTGTACATATCATGGCATACATGATCGATCCGACTGCCGAGGCGAACGGAGTCCGACTCATGTTGTCTCTCTCATCTTGTGTTTTAGGACACATGTCCCTAGATAGATAGACGCCATGTGATATTGGTAACAGTCCCCTCTTGGACTGATCCATGTTGAATCTCTTCAACACTTTATCAATATATGTACTCTGGGAGAGTCCAAGTAGCTTTCTAGATCTATCCAGGTAGATCTTTATTCCTAGAATAAAAGCTGCTTCTCCCAGATCTTTCATGGAGAATTTCAATGAAAGCCAAGCTTTCACCGACGTTAACATGGGAATGTCATTGCCTATAAGCAATACATCATCGACATAAAGGACAATAAAAGTCAGTGCACTCCCACTAACCTTCTTATATACACAAGGATCATCTTCGTTTGAATGAAAGAAATCATATTCTTTTATGATCTCATCAAAACGTTGGTTCCACGACCGCGATGCTTGCTTCAGTCCATAAATGGACCGATTTAACTTACAAACCTGTTCGCAAGTCTAGGTGCGATAAAACCGTCAGGCTGTTGCATATAAACATCCTCCGAAAGGTTTCCGTGAAATTTCGTTAAGCGGTTTTTAACGTCCATCTGCCATATTTCGTAATCGTATATATGCAGTATCGCAAGCATTATCCGAATGGATTTAATCATGCAACGGGTGAGAAGGTTTCGTCATAATCAACTCCAAGTCGTTGATGATACCCCTTCGCTACAAGCCTAGCTTTGTATGTTTGTACGTTGCCATCCATGTCGGTCTTCTTCTTGAAGACCCATTTGCATCCAATAGGCTTTACGCCTTCTGGTGCATCAACCAGTGTCCAAACTTGGTTGGTATACATGGAATCCATTTCGGCCTTCATGGCTTCTTGCCATAAAGCGGATTCGATACCTTGTATCGCTTCCTCATACGTAGCCGGTTCAGTATCCTCAATAAGATTAATATCTACATGAGGTGAGATCAGGAATCCATACCTCTCAGGTATTACCCTGACTCTCTCCGACCTACGCGGTCCTTGTGTACTTGAAGATTGTGGTTCAGTCTCATCCCGGATGGACTGTTCATGTTCCGTTGATGATTCATTGCCAAGAACAGTATCACTACGACTTTCATCGAGTTCTACTTTCCTCCCACTAAACACTGCATTTAGGAATTCCTTCTCAAGGAAAACCGCATGTAGAGCAACAAATACTTTGTTCTCTTGTGGGTGATAGAAGTAATATCCTTTGGTTTCCCTAGGATATCCAACGAATAGGCATTTATCTGATTTGGGTTCAAGTTTGGTACCTTCCAAACGTTTAACGTATGCCCAGCAACCCCAAATCTTCTTCAGGAATGAGAAACCCGGTTTCTTTCCTGTCCATATCTCATATGGAGTCTGTTCAACAGACTTTGACGGAACCTTATTCAAAATAAGAACTGCACTGTTTAATGCATATCCCCAGAAGGAAATTGGCAGCTCAGTGCGACTCATCATCGACCTTACCATGTCCAACAAGGTACGGTTTCTCCGTTCGGACACACCATTTAATTGTGGTGTTCCAGGAGGAGTCCACTGTGAAAGAATACCATATTCTTTCAGGTAATCTTGAAACTCATTACTTAAGTATTCGCCACCACGGTCCGACCGTAATGTCTTAATACTCTTGCCTGTTTGTTTTTCAACTTCGTGTCGAAACTCTTTGAATTTCTCAAAAGTTTCCGACTTGTGCGTCATTAGATACACATAACCGTAACGTGATGCATCATCGGTAAAGGTTACGAAGTATCGATATCCACCTCTAGCCTGGCTAGACATGGGCCCACAAACGTCACTATGAACGAGGGCTAACAGTTCAGTGGCGCGTTCACCTTTACCGCTAAAAGGTGATTTAGGCATTTTGCCTAATAAGCAAGATTCGCAGACGTCATATGAATTTGTATCAAATCCGTCCAAGTACCCACTCTTCGAAAGTGTGGATATGCGAGTCTTGTTAATGTGTCCTAGACGACAATGCCACATATAAGTTTCATCATTTGGATCACTCTTTTTAAGCCTTTTGTTTGTTACTTTATATGTAGGAGATTCATTTATATTCAAAATATAAAGACCATTATTTGCAACTGCAGTGCATATTTCTGCATCATTTTTATATAAATAACACCCAGTGTTTCTAAATACAAAAGTGTACCCATATTGGGTTAACAAAGATACAGATATAATATTCCTAGTCAAACTAGGTACATAATAACAGTCATTTAGTTTAAGTACATGCCCCGAGGGCAGTTCTAATACAAAAGTGCCCACGGCCAAAACAGCAACAGGAGTTCCGTTTCCAACTCGTAGATCAATCTCCCCTGAAGCCAGTGTCCTGCTATTCTGCAGATCCTGCACATCAGTATATATGAGAACCACAACCAGAATAAAAAATCCAATTTTTAAAACTAGAAGTAGCCATGTTTATTTCAATAACAAACATACCGGAGGTCGGTGCCTTGCCCGCCTTGATCTCCCTTCTGAGCGCCTTGTTCATGCGGCAGTCACGCTTCCAGTGACCTCTTTTGCCGCATTTATGGCATATGTCTTGTGACTTGTCCTTCGGCTTCCCAGAAGCCATCGACATCTTGGCCTTGCCCTTGTTCTTATGCTTCCTCTTTCTCACCCCTCCAGTTGCCTTGGGCCCAGCCCTCCCTCGGTCGTCTGAGAGGTCGATGCAAAGTGCGCCTCGTGCTTGTTGCCTTTAAGAAGCTCTTTCTCTGACTCCTTAAGAATGGACAATAGCTCTCCAAGAGTATCGTCCGTATCCATCAACTTGTAGTTGATGATAATCTGCTTCCAAGTATCGGGAAGTGACTGTAAGAGCATGTCTATAGTCAGCTCAGCCTCCAAGACTATTCCCATCTTGGCCAGCTCATCAATGTCGGCTATCATTTGAGTCCCGTGGGCCTCAACTGAAGCGCCATCAGTCATACGGGAGCGAAAGAGTTTCTTCACCAACTCATACCTCTCCATCCGCTTATTAGTGCGGTGAAGATCCTTTAGTCTAGCCATCATATTATAAGGATCCAAGTCCCTATTCTGGCGACGAAAGTGTTGAGTCATGGAAGCAAGCATGATCGACTAAGTCGTATCACAATCATCGCTATGAGTTCTCCATAACTCCAGCTCAAGTGGCTCAGTGGGCTTAGGCCCGAGAGGTCTGTATGGTATACATCAGCCTCTCTGCCCCAAGGACTATCCTCAGTTCATTTCCCAGTCAGCGAAGTTTGTGCCCTTAAATACATTATCACCCATGATTATGTCTCGGACATTTCCTTTGTTTGCCATCTTAACTACGATAGTCCAACTATCTAGTTAACGATATATGGGTACAGTCAACTGTTACAAGAAAAAATAACATTATATTAGTCCAACTAATGTTAAAATATTGACGAAATAATTTTGTAAGCGCGTAAAGCTAAGTATCTGAATGAAATTGCAGATTCAATACTAGCCTCCCACTATTTTCTACAAGTCTCTAACCCTCTGTCGAGTACTCAGGAAATCCAATTTCCTAGTGGGCTAGGATCCCGTTAAATAACATACAACCTTGACTTTGGCCAACAAATTGTATGATATTTAACTAGGTAGATCTCGAAGATCAATTGGATCCCATCCAATTCCTAGATCCGGTAGGTGGACATCCAAGTCCGAAACATATATATCTAATACATATGTCAATGTATCCAATACATTTTCCTAACCATTTCCTCTGAATCAACTAAGTCTTGGCTTTGGCACAACAAACTTAATGATTCCAGTTAAGCGGGACCCATTGACATGGAAAGTTTCGTAATCAATGTCGATGAACAAGAAGTGATCTTGACTTTGGCCAACAAATCACAACTTGGACAAGACACCGATATGGAACAAAAATCTCATGATTCAAACACATCCTTAATTGACAAAGGTCTTGACTTTGGCCAACAAACCAATGCCAATTTCGGATCTTGAGAAAGAATCACTCAACGGAAGGAAAATCGCTTAATATTGTTTGAGGGATTTTTGCGTAATTGGCATCCAATTAATTTATCTTTGTTAGGTCTCATCATCATACACCCTTAAGCATGCTTCTAAAACATCATAAATCGAGTAAAATAAAATAATAGTGATATGCGGATGGATATATAACAATTTGTTCCTAGAACAAATCACTCACTTTCCTCTCCCCGGCTAGCACTATTCTACTTCTACCCAATTACATAATACAATAAGAGAAACCTCATTTACATTGAGGGGAATTAGGTGAGAAGAGAATACAAAGAGATAATAAGAGAAAGGCTGGACACGCAGGTCCAATTAATAAATTCTGAATTTACAATAATTTCTAAATTACTACCCTTCCCTTCTAATATCCATCCGATATACACTATTCATTCATCACATCCACATTCATTCATTCAAGGCATGTTATACAACCAATCTAATCCAATTAATTAGTCTTTAATTAGGTGACAATCCAATGTTCAATCAATGGTTTGCTTTTGCGCGAGTCCAACTCGTTTTGAGAATAAGTACTTGTAGTACGAATTCATGAATTATATCGAACTACTCATCAAATCCAATTTAAGTCGTATTCAATACTAATCCTTTTATTTAATTCCAAATTAAATATTTACACTTTTATTGTGCTTTTATGACTTAGATTCCAAATCTAATCCTATCGGGTCTCAAAGCCCAACTAACATCCAATGTCCGTTTAATTAAAGTCCGATGGGCTTTCAATTGATTTCATTAGGCTTGGGCCTTGGTCAATGTGGGTCAAACCCAATTACCAAGCCCAATAAGGAATCACCCTCATTTGCCATAAAAATCAATATCAAGCCCATAAGGCCCAATTAAACATAAAAGCCCATTTATTACATTTGGACTTAATGGAGTGATTTAGGCCCAACTTTGGATCCAATCCAATTTGCCCAAACCTACTTGGCCCAACCAAGCCAATTATGCCCAAATATAATAGTTTTAGGCCCAATTAAAAATTAAGCCCAATTAATCAAATTTTAAAATTCCAAATTTTATAACTTAATTAATTAAGTGTAATATCATGATTAATCCTTTAAATCAATATTTCTAAATTATCAAATTAATCCATTAATCATATTTTTATCTTAAATACATGTCCAACATTATTTAATCAAAAAATCAAGTCCCTAATTTTCATTAAATATTCGGCCATGGTGATAAAATGGTTCCGATTTCGTTTTTCAATCCGATCGAATTACAAATCGTCATTCCATATTGTTTCAAGTCATCCAATGATCTTAAAATCAAAAAATCATCAAGTCCATTGCTTACATGTCATTCAGCCAAGCCACTTTTGGGTTGAAAAATTTAATCCAATTTATTTTCCATGAAATTGATGATGTATAACATAAGTAACATACATCTAAGCATATTTAATCAAACAATCTCATCAAATCATGCTTCATCCAATTTTCCCCAAATTTTACCCTAATATTTTCATGCTCTTTAGGCTCAATGATACCATTGTTGGAAATTCTAATCCATGTCCCAAGATCAAAAGAGCAAACAAATATATATATATGAATGAACAATATTGAAGTATGGCGGAATCATACTCACAAAGATTGGAATGCGGATGTGTTGATGAAATAAAACTTCTCCTTTGTGCAGTGAGGGTTTCGGCCAAGGTGAGTGGGGAAGCTCCAAGCTTTCTTTGATCCTTCCAAGCTCAAGAATTAGTTTCCCATAACACCTTTGTATGAATCAAGTTGGTGCTAGCCAAGATTTGTGATTTAGTTCCAAACCAACACACTTTATCTTCAAGTTTTACAAGAAAAATTGAAGAAGAAGAGAGCTGTGAATAGTGGCAGTTCACGCCACTTTGAGAAGAAAAGAGAGGAGATGATTTTTTTGTTGACTTGTAATTACGTTAATGATTTTCAAAAAATCAAAATGATTATATACCAAATATTTGGTAAATCAAAAGTCAAAGAAGCAACCCATCTCATCCATCAACTTGAGTGTTGAACACACCAACACCAACTACCTAATTCCATCACCAAAAAGCTAATGCTTTGACTAGTGATGTGATGGTTGATGTGACATGTGGGCCCCGCTTGATTCCAAATGCGAGTGGGCCCGAAAACACTCCCGGGCTCGGATTCGATAATTCCGAATTAACGAACTTCCATCGCGACGTTATTTAAATCGAATTTAATTAAATAATTATGCCTAGCATAATTACTAGTCATGTCGCTAATGAATTAAATCTAAATTAACTCGTTTGCCCGAATTAAAATCTAATTTTAATTCCGCGTCGAAATCGAATTTCGTTTAATATATCAAATATATTATTTTATTGATTAATTCCAAATTAATCTTTCTCTCTCTTCAAATAGTACTTTATCCAAGATAAAGTCTCTCCGTAATTAATCCCGGATTAATTAATTACTATTCATACATCATCGGTGTATCCTTGGGAAGCGACCCAAGAGATCTCTGGATATGTTGGCAGTAAATACGGTCGTCGGACTATCCGAACACGTACGTACCAAGTACTACGTTTTACCGATTTACAAGACAAGGTTAGCCTCTAGCAAAACGCCATGCCTACCCAATTCTCCAGAAATATCCTTACTGGAATATAAGATCTATAACAGGCGTAGTATACTGTAGTATAGTGTATACTGATCCAGTATCGGATGATCACATGTAAGGCCTGGGGCTGGAGATGTGTCTGCCCCGTACGAAACATATATCGGACATCAAGCAACTAGTCTATTTGAATCAGATAATCCTGACCTTGTCATATTATCCCGATGGTTGCAACCATTATAGAGTACTAGTTCTGTATCCTGCACGATCATCATCTCCATATGTCTGAAGTGATACTTCCGTCTTGACATCACACCCAATACACTACGATTCTCGATAAACCTAGAAGAGGTGTACACAGAACCTGTTAAAGCCCTGGACGACCAAAACTAAAGTCTACCGATTGTTGCAAGTACTAGCGATGCAAGTCTCAGGTTAAGACCATATGCACCTACCCTGAAGCGGACTCCCATAGACACACAGACATACTACCAATGGGATTCCGCGGGGTCTATCCAGAGCGAATCTGTTTTCCGTACTATCGGTAAAACACAACCTCCTATCGCACTTGCATAAGTATCATATACTTAAATATATGAGAACTATGCCGTTGTGCCCTCACAACACGCACAAGTGCAGTACTAGTCTATTCTGCATTATCGTTGTCCAATCTCGATAATACTACGACTAGGGATATTTAATGATTAAACCTTTATGGATTGATACTGTCTCATATCATCTCAATCCGGAACTAATCATAGGGACTTTTACCATTTACATGTCAAAGTAAATAAATTACAAAACGGTAAAAGGCAATTTCATTACTACATAGTTAATTTTGTACAATAATACAATATCATTTACAAAATAGTGACGCTATGGGTCATAACTGTCTAACAACGGGAAACAGCTTCGCTCTGGATAGACCCCTCGGAATCCCATTGGTATTATGACTATGTGTCTATGGGAGTCTGACATCAGGGTAGGTGTATTTGGTCTTAACCTGAGACTTACACCGCTAATGCTTACGACAATCAATATACTTTAGTTGAGGTCGTCCAGGGCTGTAACAGGTTCTGTGTACGCCAATGCTGGGTATATTGAGAATCGTAGAGTATTGGGTGTGTTGTCAAGACGGAAGTATCACTCTAGTTATAGTGGAGATGATGTCACGCATGATACGGTATTAGTGCTCTTAAGTGCTGGCCGGCCATCGGGATATTATGACAAGGTCATGTATATCCGATTATAGAGACTAGTTACCAGACATCCGACATGTGCTTCGGACAGGGCAGACACTTATCCAGCCCCAGGCCTAGCACGTGACTATCCGATACTGGACCAATATACACGATACTTGGAATACTACGCTTGATATAGATATTAAATATTCTTAGATGAATATGACCGGAGAATTGGGTAGACTTCGTGCTTTTCTAGAAGCCGATCTTGTCTCGTAAATCGGTAGAACGTGGTACTTGGTACGTACGTGATTCGGATACTCCGACGACCGTATTTACTGCCGACTTATCCGGGGATCTCATGGGTCGCTTCCCGATAATGCATCGATGACACATAACTCGCACTCATTAATAATCTGGGATTATATAGAAGAGAGAGAAAATTAATCTAGGATTAATTACGGAAATATTTTATCTGGCATAAAATATCGTCTAAAGAGAGAGAATGATTAATTTAGAATTAATCGGTAAATTAATATATTCGATATATTAAACGAAATTAGATTTCGACGCGGAATTAAAATTAGATTTTAATTCGGGCGAACGAATTAATTTAGAATTAATTCGTTAGTGACGTGAATAGTGAATTCGCTAGGCGTAATCATTTAATTACGACGCGACGGAAAATTCACTAATTGAGAATTAGTGAACCCGAGCCCGAGTGTGATTGCGAGCGCATTCGTATTTCGAATTCGAGTGCGGCAACGCAAGTCACATCAAGCGTCAAATCAATAGTCACTTTGAGTGATGTGATTGATTGATTGATTGATGTGATTGATTGATTGAGTGATTGACACACATCAAGTCACTTTAATAAAGTGACATTGAATAGTAGATGGAAGTAGATGAAATAGTGAAGTTGGTTGAGACTTTTACCATTTTAATTATTTAATGAATTATTTGGTAATTGTTTAATGTATTTTCTTGGAAAATATATAAAGGTCTTTGGAAAATCTTTTGGCAACCAATTACATATTTTCTCTCCATCTCTCCTCCTCTCTTTCTCACGCCCAAAAGGGCTGTTTTCTCTTCTCCAACACAGCTCACTGCCGTGAGCTTTAAGGGGAGCAATGAGTGTGTTTTGTTGCAAAACACAAGTGCTAGCACACTTACGAGACTTGCGAAGGTGTTAGGGAGGTTCACCCATGAGGCGGGATTCGTTTGACGCAATCTTGGAGCTCATTTTCGCAGCTCAAAATTCTGATTTGGAGGGCAGTGAACTGCACACAGTTGGCGCCAAACAGTGGGCTTTTTGGGCTTCATTCGTCTTCAAATCGTCTCAACCGATCGATGTGAGTATTCCGCTACCTCCTTTGATGTATTCACACATGTATTTCATTGCTTGTTTGATCTTGGGACCTAGATATAAACCTAACAATTAAGTCAAATTAATAATTAATTAGCAACCGACCAATCAGGCGGTATCCAGTTTAGTCAGGTTAAAACCAATTTAAATAATTACCAACCGACCAATATAGCGGTATCCTCATTAAGTCAGGTTTTAACTAGTTTATATATTATAATTAAGGGAGATTGATCTAAATATTAGTAATAAAAGTTTTACGATTTACCCCAGCAAAGGGGAGTTACCTCCTCATTACTGAAAAGTAAAAACTGAAAATTAAAGAAAGAAAAGTAATTTGCGTAAAAGTAAATTGCGGAAAGTAAAAATTCAAAAGTAAAGAAAAGAAAGTGCGAAAGCGGAAATTAATTACTGAAAGCTATAAATAAACAAACAAGATACAATCTTCTTAGTATTCTTAAGGAATTCCTTAGAAGAAAATATGAATTTACAAATGAAATGGCTTGGTATTTATAGGCAAAATTTTGCCTCTATCAAATCATCCACCAAATCCATTATTAATTGCTCCACTAATTACTCCACCAAATCCATTATTAATTGCTCCACTAATTGCTTATCATGTTTGGTGGTGATTTGATAATTTTTATTATTTATTTATTAATTTATTTTTTTCTTTGAAAATGATTGAAAATGACTTTAATAATTACACACAACACACTTCTGGATGGTTCATCAATTTCGGGCATGAAATCTTCAGAATTCGAAATTATTTTGTCTTTCAAAGTTGTAGGACTTTGAGTCTTCTTTAATATGGAACTAAATCCGCTCAATCAGATATCGGAGTAAAACGTTATACCCAAAATACGACAGATGCGCAAAACTGGAATTTCCAAAACTGCACTTCGTTGAAACGCCCTTTCAAGTTTCCAATCTCCAAAATTAATATGTCAAGTCCAATTTTTGCCCTTATTTGACGCAAATTTCGTCCTTAATGATTTCATTGGATCCCAATATTATTTTATCTATAAAATAAACTAAAACACATCAAAAGGTTCATCAAACCCGAGAAACTAAACAAAATATTAAGTAAAAGGGGCGGTAAATATTGATATATTTTCCGCTCATCAATGCTGGAGCCAGCGCATTCATATCATCTGATAATTAAACTACGCAAAGTAGATGCGATAGTGTCATGCATCCGAGTAGACAAAGGAAACAGCTTTGACATCATATTTTAGGAAACATTCCATCAGATATGGGTAGATTAGAATCTCATCTCACCCATCCTAAAACCACTGTTAGCATTCAACAATGGGAGAGTGAAGCTCTGGGGGATAATTACATTACCGGTATACGCTTTAAAGAGGGTAGTACCAGTATCATCAACACTGTGCCTCCTGTTAAAGTAATTATGGGTCAGAAAATGATCCATACAGTGAAGGGTGTGGTATCAACCTTAAACCAAGTAATGAGATGTCAGTTCCTGAATGGGCTGTATACCGTCGATATCAAGGGCGATCTCTCTCATTCCAGTCGATGTTACAACATCAGCCCGAGAATAGAATGTCAAAGAGAGGGATACAAAGGTCCAACAAGACTAGAGAGCCAGCAGAGCCTGGAAAATAAAAATCACATGATTACCTACGATTCTATTTGAAACACCTGGAGGACGAGCCGGATACGCCAGAAACTACCTTTGAGAATCTAGAAAATGTGGTTTTATATGAAACATAACCAGAGAAGAAGATGCTAGCAGGAGCCTTATTGTCAGCCGATGAGAAAGATGAGATAATGGAGATGCTCAAGAGAAACAAGGATGTGTTCCCATTGACTAGGGGTGAGCAAAATTGGTTTCGGTTTTGGTTTCGATTCCGCGTGGAATCGAAACCTACCTGAAAAAATTGGTTTATAACTAAGTGGAACCAGAACCTACCCAATTAAATAGGGTCCCCTATTAATCAGTTCCAATTTGGTTCCGTGTGGAATCAGAATATACCCAAAAAAAATTGGTTCCAATTCGATTCCGGTCTGGTTCGGTTCAATTCTGATTTACCTTATTTATTTATTATTGTCAAACTTTGAAAATACAATTATTTCTCACACTTGAATATTACATAATATTCTTGGAAATTGTCCGTACAGAAATAAATAATAAATAAAACTGTATATTACATAATATTTTTGACTCAATATGTAATATTCTTGTAGGAAGTGTGGTTTTAAATTGAGTTTTAATTGTGTTATGAATGTGGGTTTTAATTGGGTTATGAATTTGGGTAATGAAATTGGGTTTAAATTGAGTTTTAATTTGGGGTTTGAATTGGTTTTAAGACTGGTTATGAAATTGTGTTTTAATTTGGGTTATGAAATTAGGTTTAAATTGGGTTTTAAAACTGGTTATGATTTTGGGTTTAAATTGGGTTTTAATTTGGGTTATGAAATTGGGTTTTAAAAAACTGGTTATGAAACTGGGTTTAAATTGAGTTTTAATTTGGTTCCGAAATTTGTTCTAAATTCAGTTCCCAAAACAATTGTCGGTCTAGTTCTGATTCCGTCCATAATACAACAAAAGTAAGATACTATTAGACACATAGACTCAGTACAACAAGATTGAGAAGATGGTACTAGCCTTAATAACGACAAGGAAAAAGTTACGTCACAAATTTGAGTCTCATGACATAATTATGGTCACCAACTGTCTAATCATGTAGGGATTGTTAAAGTCAGATCTGTCAGAGAGACTCACTAAATGGGTAATCATGCTGGGGATATATGACATCCGCTATACGCTAAAGATATCAAGGAAATGACATGCAATAATAGATTTCCTAATCGAAATTCAGAGTTTTAAACCCATTGAGAATGACCAATTGACTCTACCTAAAGACGTTAATCAATGAACTATGTGCACCGACAGAGCTACGAATAGAAGAGGGTCCGGGTTATGAGTTTTGCTCGAGTCAGACTCATGAGTACTCATAAATGAAGTTCTCAATCTCTTAGACGCTTCCACTAACAACGAAGTAGAGTACGAGGCTTTGATATATGAGCTAGAGTTAGCTGCCATGATACAATAAAGATATTAAAGGTGAAACCGACTCAGAATTGGTGTCAGGACATCTGGATGGGAGGTTCAAGGCCAAATACCCCAGAATGCGTGAATGTTTAAGAAGAATAAGAAAATAATTAGAAAAATTCACAAGGGTTGAGGTACAAGCCATCAAGAGAGAACTGAACGCCAAAGCCGATGGTCTGGCCACGAATATGAAAGCAGTGGAGCATCGAAGGGAAAGTTGAGTATCAATCCCCAAGATAAAAAAAAACTAAGAATATCAAACCCTAACACAGTAGAACCACTAGTGTCAGATCCAAAGCTGCTAAGCCATTTTCTAATAGGATCTGATAGACCATAGCCTAGGGGATTAGAACCAGAAAGTGCACTGATGATCGAGGGAAACCCTAGCAGCTGGGTGGAACACAACCATAAGGCAGAGGCGAAGCCCTAAAGTTTAGACTGAAGGCAGTTAGGTATGCGATGAAAAAAATAGAATTGTTCTGAAGATCATTTGATGGGCCACTCATGCGATATGTCAGTGAGAAAGAAAAGATGTATGTTCTACAATAAGTGTACGCGGGGGCATATGGAAATCATATATGCGATAAAAGCTTAGTGTATTGGATCCTCACCTCTGGATATTACTGGTCGTACCTGATAGAGAGTGCAAAAAATATTGCACGATAATGTGTGAAGTGCCAGAAACATACTCCCACAATACATCAACCGTCTAAAATGCTAAATTCTATAGTTAGCCACTGGCCTTTTGCACGTTAGGGTTTGGACACAATTGAGAAAATCTCGGTGGTAAAATGGGGGAATCGCTTCATTCTGGTGGCTATCGACTAGTTCACCAACTGGGTAGAAGCGGAGCAATACACTAAGATAACCCAAAACAACATGATCGCTTTTATTTAAAAGCACATAATTTGCAGGTTTAGAATCCCCTGAGCTCTGACAATGGACAACAACACTCAATTCAACAATCCTAGAGTCACTGAGTTCTGTAAACAGTATAGGATCAGAGTCCACTTCTCCTCAGTGTACTACCCCCAAGCTAATGGAATAGCAGAAGATACAAACAAAATGATTGTTAAAAACCTCAAGCGCAACCTAGATGACAAGAAAGGAAGTTGGCTGTATAAGTTACCTAAAGTACTTTGGACAAAAAGAACCATACGAAAAGAGGTAATTGGGGAAACGTCATTTGCTTTGGTTTATGGTTTAGAAGTTGTGATACCAACAGAGGCTGGGCTGCCCACCTTAAGGACTCTGATCGCCGAGCATGAAAAGGAGAATCATGAGCAATTGATTAGAAACATGGACTTACTGGAAGAAGTCAAATAGTGTACATAGATTTGAAAGCCAATATGCCAATAGAGAATAAGGTCATACTTCAATAAGAAAGTGAGGATCAGAAGATTAAAGATGGGAAAGTGAGTGCTCCAGAAAATTCCAGATTTCCAGCAAGATGGGAAGCTAGGTAAGTAATGGGAGGGTCGGTTCAAAGTTAGTGAGGACCTAGGAAAGGGGACCTACAAGTTCCTAAATGCTAGAAATAGAAAGGCAGTGCCCAGAACATGGAATACACAGATTATAAAAAAAATAATTATTATATATAAGATTGTTGTATTTCTTCAATATAAATGAAATATTCTTACCGCTTGCCTAATATCCATTACGCCGGGAATTTTACTGATGAACACTAAAAAGTGTACATTTAATAAAGAGAAAATAATCATTTTAAAGTTATAGTTTCATTAATATCCTTAATTTAACACATTTGTGAAATAATAATTAAATTTATGTTTTATATATTTTTATTGTCATTTTTATTTCTCATTTATGTGAAATAATACTTTCCATGCATAACTGGAAAAATGTACGTGACATTTAGATTTTAGAGGCCAGAAATGTAAAAGGGCGTTCTAACAGTGTACAATTTCGGAAATTCCAACCTTGCGTAATTTTGGTATTTTGGCCATAAAGTTTTACTCCGATATCAGATTGAGGAAATTCCAGTTCCAGATGAAAGAAAACTCAAATATCTACAACATTTTTTTTTACAAGATTTTCTAGTTCTTAGACAAAAAAAATCCAAAGTGTATTATTTTCTAGTTCTACAATTTTTCTCTTTTCAAGGCCGAAATTGATGAAAAATCCAAAGTGTAGTATATGTATTCTTAAAGAAAAAAATATGTATATATATATATATATGGTGGAGGGTTTTCATCCACCTTTCGGTGGATGGTCTCCTCATTCACATGAAATTGCATAACAATTGCAATAATTGCTATGCAATTGCAATTTTAGCTCGGATTTCATAGTTTTCTCTCTGAAATTTTGTGGAGTTCTAGCTCTTGTGTGTTTTATTTTTCAAGCTTTATTATAATCTATTTTTCTTTCAGTAATAAAATTATGTGTGTTCTTATTCAAAGCATGAGTAGCTGATTTCATCATGGTGGGGTAATGAGTGAAGCTCTTAATATGAAAATATTGATTAATCTTACTTACATTATAATATATGAATTCTAATATAAGGACTAATATTAAATTTAAATCTGGATAAATTATTGACAAATTTTGTTACCACTTATATGACTGGTTTTATACATTTGGTATAATTGAGTATCTAATTGGAATTTTTATAGACAAATATTATCACTGCCTTTATGGCTGGTTTTATATGTTTTGGAATAATTAATTCATGAAGTAAATTAACTGGGTAATAATGACAATTTATATATTATAAAAAGTAAGAGTTCTTTAAATTTGAAATATCAAGAGCGGATCTCTTAGCCATACTATTTTATTTTATTGTTGCAGTGCAATTTAAAATTGTTCATCACTTCAAACAATTCAGCCTTTTAATTTTTTTCACTGGAATTATTATTTAACTTTACTAAATCTATTCCATATAGATCAATACCGGACTTACCGGGTTATTTTATTATTTCGACACTCTTATATTTGGGAGTAAAGAACTACTTTGTGAGTGTGTTAAGTTTTTAGCGCCGTTGCTGGGGAATATAATTTAGTAGATAAAATAATAATTTTTTATCATTTTTTTTTTAATTTTTTGTATTTTCTACATCTCATTTTTTTCCTTCTTCTTTTAATTTGTGTAGATCTAAGATGTTCTTATTGATCCTAAATGAATTCTGAACCATACTTCCCACATATAGACAAACTCTGTATTTGATTCTTCAAGGTTACAAAAGACAGAAAACTCAATTAAAATGGAGTTTGTATTTTGCCAAATAATTTCTTGAACCATCCCCATCTAGAGATTCTTCCAAATGTTTTGTGAGAACCTAATTCGAGAAATTGAGACAGCTGAGCGAGAAATTCAATTGAGATCTAAATTGATAAGAATCAGAGGACATTTTTAGGATCTAATCATTACATTTTTTCCCTTTATCATTTATCTTTATTTTTATTGTTATTTTTCTTTTTCGCTTGTTTATTTTTTTCTTCTTTTGTAAGTATTGCATTTGCATATTTAAATTTTAGCATATAGTCTACATTTAGGTTGCATGAGACATTAGTCTCGATCATCTAGTGGTAAATTAAATAGAGAGTCTTCATCACCTTCATCGTCAGTTAAAATTACCGATAACCAAAATGAAAACCCACCAAACCGAGATGAAAATCCAGTTGATCAGGTAGAACGTGAGTTTCAGTTTGGCGATCTTAATCATCCTAGGACACTCAAAGAATTCATGAATCCCACTAGGACATGATCACCTTCTTATATTACTTTTCCCCCAATTGCATCACGTTTCAATTTTAAACCAGGTGTCATCCAAATTTTACCCGCATTCCATGGTTTAGATTTAGAAAATCCTTATCAGTACTTATAGGAATTCGAAGAGGAATGTAATACTTGCACATACCAAAATTGCAGTATGAATATAATCCCACTCAAATTTTCTTTTTTCTTTAAACAAAAAAGCTAAAATTTGGCAGAACCTTAGGTCAGGATGCATCAGAACATGGATGATTTGCAAGAGCAATTTCTGAAAAATTTCTTTCACCCTCACAGAACAAACTCCTTTAAGAGGAGAATCACAACTTTCACACAAGAGTCGGAGGAAAATATTTTACCAATGTTGGGAGAGATTTAAAGAAATGTTAAATATTTGTCTACATCAAGGTTTTGAAACATGGAGGCTGGTTTCCTAATTCTACGATGGTTTAACACCGTAAAGTAGACAAATAGTGGAAATAATGTGTAATGGTGAGTTTAGGGATAAAAGTTCCGAAAATGCACTAGATTATCTAGAACACATAACAGAGAATGCACAACATTAGAACATAGTTGGCACTTATGAGTCATCTGTAAGAGCACAATCATCCGGTAGATGCATGTTTAACCTTAGGGAAGACCAAGACCTTTATGCTAAATATGCATCTCTAGCAAAAAAAATTGAGGTGTTGGAAATGAGGAAGATTGATCATGTCAAGTCAATTCAAGAAGTCACATGTCAAATCTTTAATTCAAATGAACATATCACACAAGTTTTCCCAACCTTGTCAGCTTTGTAAGAATGTCTTCATGACCAAGTCAGTTATATAAACACCTTCAAGAGACCAAATCAAAACCCTTACTCCCAAACCTAGAATTTTGGTTGGAGAAACCATCCAAACTTCAATTGGAGGAATGATAACCAAGCTCAACCATCGCAACAACCTCCTCAGCTACACCAAAATTTTCAAAATTCTCAGAATTATGCACCATACGTCCCACCGCCTAGGAAAACCCTTGAGGATACTTTGCATGTATTCATTGAGAAACATGAAAGCATCAATAATGAAAATATGAAAATATTGATCGATCTGAAACATATTTTTTCCAAAATCACATATGAATTGACCATTCATGAGAAAGGAAAGTTTCTAGCACAACCACAGCCAAACCCCATGAGTCATCAAAATCTTTACGATAGTAGTTCTAGTAATCAACACATAGACCAGGTTAAATTTGTTATTACACTTCGTAGTGGTAAAGTCATCCATGAACCCATTTTTGAACCTCATGAAGTTAAAAATGAGCCAACTTCAGAGGGTAAGGAAGGGGTTGATGAACCATTACCTATCATTGATGATAACGATTTTTCACATGCACCTTTATTTCCTCAAGCATTGAAAACAAAGAAATTGAACCATTCCCCAAAATATATGAAATATTCAAACATGTGAAGGTCAATATTCCTTTGTTAGATGTCATCAAACAAATATCATCTTATGTCAAATTTATGAAAGGCTTGTGCACCGTTAAAAGAAGACATCACATAAGAAAGAAAGCTTTTCTAGCCGAAAAGGTAAGTTCCATTCTCTCAACCAATAATGCATTAAAATACAAAGACTCTGGTTGTCCAACTATTCATGTATTATTGAAAATCATAAAATTGAACATGCATTGCTTGATCTTGGAGCTAGTCCGATTTGATTCCATTTTTAGTTTACCTACAACTTAATATCGGTGAGTTAAAACAAACTCCAACTACTATTTTACTTACCGATAGATCACTCAAGCTACTGAAAGGAATTGTGGAAGACGTGTTATTATAAGTCGATAAATTCATTTATCATTTGGATTTTATTATCTTGGAAACACAATCTGTAGCAAACAGTTACAAGCCAATTCATGTAATACTTGGTCGTCCATTTTTAGCAACAACTAATGCCTTAATAAATTACAGGAATGGAATCATGAATATATCCTTTGGAAAATAGACGTTGGAGCTTAATATTTTTAACATGTGCAAACAACCATATGATAAAGATAGTGAAAACGAGAGTATGGAACTAATTGAACCAATTTTGGAGGAACATATACATGGGAGTTTATCTAACCCTATAGAAATTTATACAGCTAAATTTCTTGAATCAAGTACCCAATAAGATTCAGATATTTCTAACAAATTTTCTTTACTTAATTCTACACAGGTACTGGAAGACGATAGATAGAATAAAATTTTGGGGAACTAGAATCACTTGAAGAAGAAAAATATTGGGAAACAACAAAATTAGAATTAAAGACTTTGCTAGAAGGATTGAAATATGTATTTCTTGGAGATGAACAAACTTACATTGTGGTAATTTCTTCCTCTCTCACAAGCGATCAAGAAGGTAAGTTGTTAAATGTGTTGAGAGAACATAAACTGACAATTGGATGGA
Organism: Zanthoxylum bungeanum; assembly: GCA_019454045.1. Lineage (NCBI taxonomy): Eukaryota > Viridiplantae > Streptophyta > Magnoliopsida > Sapindales > Rutaceae > Zanthoxylum > Zanthoxylum bungeanum. The sequence goes on from SKCR01019283.1 coordinate 120,090, forward strand.
CTTTAAAAGATATAAAAATATTAATCCTTTGATATTCACATACAAAATACATTTAAAAGATAATGCCAGGACATATCGTCAACCTCAAAGAGATTAAACCCTCACATGAAAGAAATGGTAAAAACAAAAGTCCTTAAACTTCTTGATGTAAGCATTATCTACCATATCTCCGATTGTAAGTAGGTAAGTCCTACACAAGTTGTGCCAAAAATGTCGGGAATATCTGTCGTAAAAATTTTTAAGAATCAATTCCAACTCGATCCCAGCTAATTGGCGTATGTGCATTGATTATAGAAAACTAAATGACATCACTAGAAAATATCATTTTCCTTTACTATTTCTTGACCAAATTTTGGAAATAGTAGTTAGACATCCCTACTACTGCTTTCTTGATGGTTACTTAGATTATTATCAAATTCCTATTGCTTTAGAAGACCAGGAAAAGACCATATTCACATGCCTCTTTGGAACATTTGCATTTAGGATAATGCATTTGTACTTTGTAATACATTAGCAACATTCCAACGATGCATGGTAAGCATATTTAATGACATGATTGAACATTATTTAGGGGCCATTATGGATGATATAACTATTTTTGGGAACTTATTTGATAATTGCTTGAATAATTTGGAAAATGTTTTGAAAAGATGTGAAGAAAAAGTACTCATGATTAATTCAGGAATTATATTTGGTCATGTTGTGTCATTTAAAGGTATTGAGATTGACAAGGAAAAAATAAAAGTGATCTCTAAATTGCCACCACCAAAAACAGTTAAGGAAATTTGTTCTTTCTTAAGACATGCAGGATTTTATAGGAGGATAATTAAAAACTTTAGTACCATATTGATTACGCCAAAAAGATACTTGCGGCTATCGCAGTATTGCTAGGGTGTCGATTCCTCATAGAGATGGTTACATGAACTAATTTACTCAAGCAAGAAATGTTTAACAATAACTTTATTAAAGAAAAGATTAACTTTGCAATTTAAACTAAAGTTTATGAAAAGTTACAGGATTTTATCAGTAGAGAGAGACAGCAAAGCGTCAGGAATCCCTCTATTACCAAGTTCTTATATTCAATTATTGATTCTTTTTATTACACAATTGAGGGTTTCACATCCCAAACCAATAATTGGAAGATATTTCAATCATACTCAAATTAAGTTCTAAAGTAATTGATAACTTATCTTCTCTACGTTAACAACACACAAGGCTATAGTTACAACCTATCTAACGACGATAATATACTCTCAAGCGATATTGGAGCAGAAGATTAACTTTCAAAACAACCTTAACCAGTCACAACTGATTTCACAAACTACACATAGAAAAAGCATGACTGAATCTATATATAAATTGACAGAATACAATTTCTGGATTCATATAATCAAAATATAAAGAAAATAATGAGATATCAATTGTATTAAGCAAATAAGTTCATCCAAGAATCAACAACAAGAATAAAAGAGTTGATTACAAGAGTTCATCATTAGCTTTGCCTTATGAGATTAGTTATCCATGCACAAGAGAGAAACCATGTTGATAGATCGATGAGATGTCATGTCGGTTGGAGTTCTTCGTTATTGTCTCTTGATTTTATGTTTTTGGCTCATTGCTATCTGTTTGCTCATTTTTTCTCTCCATTTTTCTTCTCCCTTAGGGTTTGGACAAAGTTGGGTTTATATTGAAAAGTCTCGAAGTCATTATGCGCATCAAACATGTCAAAATCAAGGTTTTGGGGTGTTCCGGGGTGTCGAGGTGCCAAATCTGCTGGCTTTTCCATGAGTGCTATTTATTGGGGCGCGTCACGATGCCAATGATGGTGCGTCGTGACACGTGTCTTGATTACTGATTTCTACTTTCTTCATTTCTGCTCTTCCCGCATGCTTCTGATGCGTCCGTAAGGTCCCGAAACATGTTCCATTGCTCCTAATAACAAAGCACAAATTAAAATATAATTAAGATTAAATACAAGAAAATTAAGCCGAGTTAGCGATGTTCAAAGTACACTTTCGTGCACTTATCACAACCCCCAACCAGCTTATTGCTAGTTCTTAGCAATTCAAACGTAAAATAAAATAGGAACTAAACTTAATAAATAAAAACTATCTAAGCCACTTTCGTAGGGATCAAAATTGTATTTAGTGTATGTAAAAAGCCTTTCGTGAGGGCTTACAGTGACGACACCCACAAACGTCATTTAAAAACACATACAAATAAAAAAAAACAAAATAAAGTAGTCTCAATAGTTACACATATTGTTGTCCTCAAAGAATGCCTATTAATGAAACCAGAGAACCTTCAAAGTACTCAACGCAACTCAAATCCAAGTCCTTGAATAAATCATCTAAGCCAGACTCACAGTGTGTGTGTGTGAAAATTTTCATTCACTGCTTGATTCCTAGGTAAGCCAACTCAATGATTTCATTTAAAAATTGGGATCTGATGGATCAAACCAACCTAGATATCTCAATTATGCTCTGTAGTTGCCTTTGTGCGCTCAGTATGGTATGCTTTTCTTTTTCATTTTCTTGTCTTTTTTTGTTTCTTTTTTTCAACTTTTTCTTTTCTTCTTTTCTTTTTTCAACACACCTACCCTTTAAGGTAGCATTTCTCCCCATAGTGGTCCTAATACTTGCCCATGGGTAGCTTCATGCTTATCGGTTATAAATGATTTAATTTCTTTTTTATAGACATTTTTTTAATTTAACCATACCATACAACATAACACTAGCAAATCAGGATAGACATCTAAGCAATCGGTCATTCATTGACATGTAATTTCTTCAACTAGTCACTTTGCCAACTACTTAGGTTGTCACTGCTAAAAACCTATAGTTAAGTGCTTACGAGTCTAACCTAGATCAATTACTCAATGCATCAGATACAAGTACATTAAAGAACTTATCATTTCTAAGATTTCACCCTAAAACAAACAATATCAGCATTGGACTTATGCTTTACTATTAAGGACTAAAAAAAAATAAAATCATTTTTTAATAAACTCAACAAGAATAACACATACACATCCAGGTAAAACACATGATAATATCACCCTAACCTAAATGAAACATTGTCCTCAATGTGACATCAAGAAAGACAAAAGACAAGGAAGGAGTTCACCTGACGAGAGAGTTCGTGAACCTGGATGAAATATTGTGTTATCCTGCAAAAGAAATAAGAAACAAAACAAAACAAAAAGGAAGAAAAAAAAATTAAAATTAAAAATAGCGAGATAATAAATAAAAACAGAAATAAATAATGTACAACAATGGGAAAAGAAAGTCAAGCCGCATAGGTAGGGTCAGCAAGAGGGCATCATCTGCTGCATGAATCTGATTGTCCAGGAATGGTTTTAGCCTCTGTCCATTAACCTTGAACACTCTGCTGTCCTTGGGATCTTCCACTTCGATAGCTCCATGGGGGAAAACTTACTTCACAATGAAAGGTCTGGTTCATCAGGATCATAACTTTCCTGGGTGAAAATGGAGACGAGAATCATAGAGATAGACCTTTTGGTTAGGCTCAAAATCCTTCCTCATTATCTACTTGTCATGGGCAGCTTTTATCTTTGCTTTCTAGAGGCGGGAGTTGTCATAAGCATCATACTGCAATTCTTCAAGTTCTGTCAGTTGTAGTTTTCGCTGGGTACCTACAGCACTCAGATCAAAGTTAGGAGTTTTAATAGCCCAATAGGCTCTATGTTCTAACTCAACAGGTAAGTGGCAAGCCTTTCCAATTACAAGCATGTAAGGAGACATCCCAAGTGGGGATTTGTAAGCAGTACGGTATGCCCAAAGTACATCTGGGAGTCGTAAAGACCAATCCTTGAGGTTGGGGTTTACCGTTTTCTCCAATATTTGTTTTATCTCCCTAATTTCCAAATCTGCCTGGCCATTTTTCTGTGGTTGATAAGCAATAGAAGTCTTGTGAACCATGCCATACTTGCACATCAATGCCTCAAATGATCCATTACAAAAATGTGTCCCTTGATAATTGATAATGACACGTGGGGAACCAAATCGTGACAATATATGTTTCTTTGAGAATTTAACCACAGTAGTATTATCATTTACTCGACACGCCACTGCCTCAACCCATTTAGACACATAATCTACTGCAAGAAGAATGTAAAGGTATCCAAAAGAAGGTGGAAAAGGTCTCATGAAATTAATATCCCAACAATCAAATACTTCAATGACAAAAACATGGTTAATGGGCATCATATGACAAGGTGATATAGCACCAAATCTTTGACACCTTTCACAGGAACGAAAAAACCCATTTGTATCCTTAAATAGAGTAGGCCAATAAAAACCACACTATAAGTTTTTTGCAGCTGTTTTCTTTACTGAGAAGTGGCCTCCACAAGCATGGGAATGACAGAAGGTAAGGACACTCATAACTTAAACTTCAGGAATGCATCGTCGCAATATTTCGTCAAAGTAGTATTTAAAGAGATATGGATCATCCCAATAAAAATTACGTACCTCGACCAAGAATTTACTTTTATCTTGTGCACTCCAAATGGATGGACACTCAACGAAACTAAATAGTTGACAATATGTGCATACCATGGTGCTCGTGTAACTGCAAAAGGATGTTCATCAGTGAAATCATCACGAATTGGTGGGCCATCAAAAGTGTCGTTAAACTCCAAGCGAGATAACTGACCTACCACTATATTTTCAACACCATTTTTTATCCTTGATAGTTAGATCGAATTCATGTAACAATAAGATCCACCTAATCAATCTTGCCTTAGAATCCTTCTTCGAAAGAAGGTACTTAAGAGCTGCATAATTAGTAAAAACAATGATGGGAGAACCAATCAGGTATGCACGGAATTTTTCCAAAGCAAAGACCATAACTAGAAGTTCCTTTTCAATTGTGGAATAGTTTATTTGAGCACTATTTAGAGTTCTTCTAGCATAATATACCGCAAAAGGTTTCCCTTCTCTTCGTTGTCATAACACTACCCCAACTGCGTAGTCATTAGCATCACACATAATCTCAAATGGTAAATTCCAGTCAGTTGGTTGCATAATTGGGGCAGAGGTGAGTTTAGTGACTAACGTCTTAAAGGAATCTTCACATTCTTGTGTCCATTCAAACGAAGAGTCTTTAACAAGGAGGTTACACAGTGGTCTAGATATCGAGGAAAAGTTTTGTATAAACCTCCTATAGAAACCAGCATGCCCAAGAAAAGATCGAACATCTTTCACAGTTTTAGGTATCGGCAGCTTGGATATCAACTCGATTTTTGATTTGTCCACTTCAATGCCCTTGGAAGAAACAATATGACCTAGGAAAATTCCTGAATGGACCATGAAATGACACTTTTCCCAATTCAAAACGAGGCATTTTTCTTGACAACGACTTAACACTACTTTCAGATTAAGTAAACATGCATCAAAGGAATTGCCAAACACCATTAAGTCATCCATAAACACTTCCATTCATTTCTCAATCATGTCACTAAAAATGCTTAGCATGCATCTCTGAAATGTAGCATGGGCATTACATAACCCAAATGGCATGCGGTGAAAAGCATAAGTTCCAAACGGGCAGGTGAATGTGGTTTTTCTTGGTCTTCTAAGGAAATCACAATTTGATCGTAACCTGAATAACCATCTAGGAAACAGTAGAATGGATGACCTGCTACCCGTTCAAGAATCTGATCAATAAAAGGAAGCGGGAAATGGTCTTTTCGAATGGTAGCATTCAACTTCCTGTAATCTATGCACATGCGTCAGCCTGTGACTACCTTAGTAGGTATTAGTTCTCCTGCCTCATTTTGCACTACAGTAACTCCCGACTTCTTAGGGACAACCTGCGTAGGACTAACCCATTTACTATCAGCAATTAGGTATATAATACCTGCATTTAGCAATTTTATCACTTCATTTCTCACTATTTCCTTCATAGTAGGGTTAAGTCTACATTGAGGGTCTCTATTAGGAATAGATCCCTCTTCTAGGTGAATTTTGTGGGAGTGAATCAAGGAGCTGATACCTTTAATGTCTCCAATGGTCCAGCCAAGTGCCGATTTATGTTCACTTAACATGTCAAGTAATTTCTCACTTTATGGTGCACACAGTTCCGATGAAATAATAACAGGAAAGGTATCTCTCAGTCCAAAAAACGCATGTCAAAGTCCTTCTGGTAATGGCATTAGTTCAACTGTTGGTGTTTCAACTGCAGAAGGCTTCGATTTCTCCATTTCTCCTGGCAGAGCTTCAAATTGTGGCTGCCACACTCTTGTTCCATGTTTTTGCAAAGCAGAACAACCAATAGAGATATCAGGAGGTTCAGTTGAGTCAAGAGTATCTAAGATGTTTGAATTAAGAAGAATATGATCATGAGGGTTATAATCATGTTGAATAGGGGCTATTTCTAGCACAATTGCATCTATCAGGTATGTATGGTGACATTCATCATCATCTTGTGGGTGTTTCCCGATGTGAAAAATGTTCACTTCCAATATCATATTCCCGAATGATAATTTCATGAGACTATTCCTGCAGTTGATAAGTGTATTGGTTGTGTCGAGGAAAGGTCTACCCAAGATAAGAGGAATTTTGGATTCAATTTTAACCACAAACTGGGTGTCTAGAATCAGAAAATCAACTGGGTAGTAGAATTTATCGATTTGGAGTAAGACGTCATCAACTACCCCCCGTGGAGTTCTGACAGAGCGATCAGCTAGCTACAAAACTACTGATGTAGGCTTAATCTATCCAAGACCCAACTGCATATAGATGGAGTAGGGCATGAGATTAACACTCGCGCCTAAGTCTAGTAATGTCTGACCAAACTCATATATACCAATGTGGCATGCAATGGTGGGGCAGCCCAGATCTTTATATTTTGGTGAGGCCTTTTGCACAATCACCGCACTTTCTTGTTCTGTTAGGAATGTCAATTTCTTAATGTGATGCTTCCTCTTCATGGTGTATAGATCCTTTAAAACCTTCGCATATGTGGGAACTTATTTTATCACATGTAACAATGGAATGTTAATCTTTACTTCCTTAAAATGCTCTAGGATCTCACCGTTTGGGTCTGCAGCTTTGGTAGTGGGTCTAATGGCTTGAGGAAATGGTACTTTAACCGGGATATCTGTCATTTGTTCTTCCTAAGGAGTATTGTCACTACTATCCTTAGTGGCACCTGCAGTGTTGGAAGTGTCTTGCATCCCTGCCTCATTTCCACTCCTAGTGATTATGGCATTAACGCCTTTTACATTGGGTCCCACATGATCAGCCTGTGCCACGTGCTATCCTCGTGGGTTAGGTTGAGCTTGAGATGAGAATTTGCCTGGTTCTTTCACACTTAAGGCATTAGTCAATTTGGAGACTTGGCTCTTAATCTCCTTATTCTCCTCAGCCATTTGGGTCATTAGTGACTCAAACCTTTGATTGGTTTTGCTCTGGGCCTCCATAAATGCTTGCATAGTTTCCTCTAAGGAATTCCTAACAATGGTAGTTGTGTGGTATTATGGAGCACTATAACCTCTAGGTTGCGATGTCTAACTCGGCTGATGAGACTCTTGTTTCCAACTGAGGTTGGGATGGTTCCTCCAACCAGGGTTATAAGTGTCTGAGTACGGTGTATAAGGCTTTCTGTACATCTCTAATGCATTGCATTGGTCTTCATATGCTCCCCTCATCTCACCATTTACAAGGCACTCTAGTGTCAAATGATATGTCCCTTTGTACACAAAAAATACCTCTTAAGGTTCTAAGTGGGCTACTACATACATAGTCTTGCTATCCTTGCCTATTAAGGCTCTCATCTGTCTAGTTAATAGCTCAACTTGTGTCTTAAGGCTATCATTTTCCCTAAAGTGGTGTATACTTCTACTAGAAGGGGTGGGGTGTGTCCTATCAGTATTATCCATGGCATTAGGTCCAATCCATGTGTGAGATTTCTCAACTAAGTCATTCAAATACTCTAATGCTTCATCAGGGTCCTTCCAGATGAAGTCACCATTACACATAGTCTCCACAAATTGGCGCTCCCTAGGGGTTAGACCATCATAAAAATAGCTTACCAGGCGCCAACTCTCATACCCTTGATGAGGGAAACTTGCTATAATCTCGTTGAACCTCTCCCATGTTTGATAAAGAGTTTCACTATCTCTTTGGGAGAAGATGGAGATTTGTCTTTTCAAGGCATTCATCTTACGGTGTGGGAAGTATTTGTTAAAGAATGCATGTGTCATCTATCCATAAGGGCAAAGGGGAAGAACTTAAGTCTAATTATGTCAGTGGTTCCAAATCAGTCATGGAAGGTTGCTATTACCTCTTCAAACTCTCTAATGTGCACATAAGGATTTTCGCTCTCTAAACCGTGAAAAGTTGGGAGATACTGTATCATGCCAGGTTTAAAATCTATGTGTGGTGTATTATGAGGAAATATTATACACGAAGGTGTAGCTGTGCGAGTTGGGTTGAGGTACTCTTCAAGAGTCCTCACGAATGGTCTCTCGTATTCACTCATTGTATGTGTGCTACACTCGGATGGTGTGGCAAAAGGATTTTCAAATATGTTATCGGAATCTGAATTATCCTCTTCAATCCTAAAAAATCTACCAAACTGATCTCTACATCTATAAATGTAATTAAACTCAAGTAATACAAGAAACAGCAAAAAACACAAAAATAAATAAATTAATTAAAAGAATAAACTAAAATTTAAAATCTAACTAAAACTAAGATTAAAATAAAATAAATAATAATAAAAAATAATAAAAAGTTAAAGAAGGAACGAAGTTACCGCTTTGTGTTTGACAAAGCAAACCTGCTCCTTTAGATTGTAAACCGTCTCCCCGGCAACGGCGCCAAATTTTAATTACACCCAAAAGATACTTGCGGCTATCGTAGTATAGCTGGGGTGTCGATTCCTCAGAGAGATGGTTACAAGAACTAATTTACTCAAGCAAGAAACGTTTAGCAATAACTTTATTAAAGAAAAGATTAAATTTGCAATTTAAGCTAAAGGTTATGAAAAGTTGCAGGATTTTATCAGTAGAGAGAGACAGCAAAGCGTCAGGAATCCCTCTTGTACCAAGTTCTTATATTCAATTATTGATTCTTTTTATTACGTAATTGAGGGTTTCACATCCCAAACCAACAATTGGAAGATATTTCAATTCTACTCAAAATTAAGTTCTAAAGTAATTGATAACTTATCTTCTCTACGTTAACGACACACAAGGCTATCATTACAACCTATCTAACTACGACAATATACTCTCAAGCGATATTGTAGTAAAAGATTAACTTGCAAAATAACCTTAACCAGTCACAACTGATTTCACAAACCACAGATAGAAAAAGCATGACTGAATCTATATGTAAATTGACAGAATACAGTTTCTGGATTTTTATAATCAAAAGATAAAAGAGCAATAAGATATCATTTGTATTAAGCAAATAAGTTCATCCAAGAATCAATCACAAGAATAAAAGAGTTGAATACAATAGTTCCGTTCTGAAAACCGATTCCGACGAAAGTTGTCAAAAATCAATTTTGAGGATACCATCAGCTAGTTCACGGAAAGACGAGCACAGTGGTATTTTCCAGCGACCGAACCGACCTCCAGAGACGCCGCACGCGTCAGCACGCGCCGGTACGTGAGTCCTAGTTGCAGCAACGCGCCAAACGAAGGTTGAAGACGATTACGTTGCCGCCACGTCACGCCCAATCAGCGCCCAGCCAGCGCCACATCATCAACCAGTCAGTAGACACGTCATCCGCCACGTGTCTGACACGTCAAAACCAGACCCACTTTGCCACATCACCAGCCATGTCAGCACTGACACGTCATCAGCCACATCAGCAGCCTGGTAAATTTCATTTAGCCCGTGAAGTTTTGAAATTTACAGTTTTGCCCAAGAACTTTTAGGAATTTACAAATCAGTCCCTGAGTCGGATTTACACCAACGAACTATCTATTCCACCATTTTCGACCGTTCCGGACGCAACTGTGACCATCGATTTGTGAAATTCAGCCCCGATTTTTGTATATTTTCATTTTAAACTTTAAAACTTAAAATGGAAATGGAAGATTCATCTTCTGGTGCAATGATTAAACTGGCTGCAACTAATTACTCCCTCTGGAGACCTCAGATGATAGATTTTTTACATTGTAAAGATCTTTTTGATGTCATCGAGATGAAGGGAGTAAAACCAGAGTCTGTTGATGAGTATGACTGAAATAAACTCAACAACATAACTTTGGGTCAGATTAGGTAGTGGATCGGTCACAGTGTCTTCCACCACGTAGCACAGGACACAGATGCTTATGAAATGTGGAGGAAATTGGAAGACATGTTCCAGGCCAAAACAGCTCGGAATAAGGCCTTAATCATGAGGCGTTTGGTGAACCTGATGCTACGGAGTGGAACTTTCGTTGCAGAACACACCAACAAGTTCCAAAGCCTGGTGAACCAGTTGTCTGCAGTAGACATGCAACTGGCAGACGAAGTTCAAGCCCTCTTGCTACTCAATTCTATTCCTGATAGCTGGGAGACTCTGGTGGTTACTCTCAGCAACTCAGCTCCAGGAGGCAAACTTACCATGCCTATGGTAAAAGATGCCATGTCAAATGAAGAAGCCAGAAGAAAAGACATGGGCTCAGATCAAACAGAAGCCCTTGTCTCGGAGCAGCGATGAAGACAACAGGAGAAACATCAAGGTGGGAGGAGAGGCAGAAGCACAAGCAGAGGCAAATCCAAGGACGGGAAAAAGACATACAAGTGCTTCCACTGTGGAATAGAAGGCCACTTGAAGAAAAATTACCGGAAACTGCAACGGGAGCAGGGACAAGGCAATAACCAGCCGAAGAAGAATGATGCGGAGACACTAGTAGTTACTACGGTAGATGTAGCTATATGCTCCGGCCAGGAAGAAGCATGCCTTCACACCGCAACTCAAGATGTCGAGTGTGTGGTAGATACTGCAGCATCCTACCACGTCACTCCTCATAGGGATTTCTTCACAACATACAAAACAGAAGCTTTTGGAGTAGTGAAGATATGGAATACCAGTTCTTCTCAGATAGTGGGAATTGGCGAAATACAGTTGCGGACAAATACAGGGTATACAATAACCCTAAAGGAGGTCAGACATGTTCCAGAACTTCGGCTCAACTTACTTTCGGGGGTAGACCTTGACAAACAGGGTTATGCTAGCCACTTCAGCAATGGCACTTTGAGGATGATAAATGTTGGACAAAATGACCCATAGCGTCACTATTTGCACAGATCATTGTGTTGTTGTAGCAAATTAACTATGTAACAAGGAAATTGCACTCTCGTCATTTGTGATTAGATCACCTTAGATATATAAATGAAGAGAGGTCCCTGTGATTAGTTCCTGGATTGAGATGATATGAGACAGTATCAGTCCACGAAGGATTAATCATTAAATATCCCTAGCCGTAGTATTATCGAGACTGGACATCGATAATGCGGAATAGGCTAGTATTGCACTTGTGCGCGTTGTGAGGGCACAACGGCATAGTTCTCATATATATAAGTATTGGATACTTATGCAAGTGCGATAGGAGGTCGTGTTTCACCGATGGTACGGGAAACAGCTTCGCTCTGGATAGACCCTTCGGAATCCCATTGGTATTATGACTAGGTGTCTATGGGAGGCCGAAATCAAGGTAGGTGTGTATAGTCTTAACCTGAGACTTACATCGCTAATACTTACGACAATCGGTAAACTTTGGTTTTGGTGGTTGGGGGATCTTAACTGGTTCTGTGTTCACCACTCTGGGTTTATCAGAGAGTCGTAGTGTATTGGATGTGATGTCGAGACGGAAGTATCACTCAGTCATCAATGGAGATGATGTCACGCAGGATACGGTATTAGTGCTCTTTTAGTGATGCGCATCCAATCGGGATATTATGACCAGGTCATGAATATCCGATTATAGAGACTAGTTACCAGACATCCGATATGTGTTTCGGACGGGGCAGACACTTATCCAGCCCCAGCCCTAGCACGTGACCATCCGATACTGGGCCGATATGCACAATACATTTGTATACTACGCTTGATACAGATCTTAATATCCTTAGAGGATATGTCCGGAGAATTGGGCAGACTTGGTGCTTTGCTAGGAGTCGACCTTGTCTCGTAAATCGGTAGTAGAACGTAGTACTTGGTACGTACGTGATTCGGATACTCCGACGACCGTATTTGCTGCCAACTTATCCGGAGATCTCATGGGTCGCTTCCCGATAATCCACCGATGACGCACAACTTGCACTCTTGAATAATCTGGGATTATAACAGAAGAGAGAGAGAATTAATCTAGGATTAATTACGGAGATATTTTATCTGGGATAAAATATCGTCTAGAGAGAGATAACGATTAATTTGGAATTAATCGGTAAATTAATATATTCGATATATTACGAAATTAGATTTCGACGCGTAATTAAAATTAGATTTTAATTCGGGCAAACGAGTTAGTTTGGAATTAATTTGTTAGCGACGTCAAATTATTCGATTGAATTAACGTCGCGACGTAAGCTCGGTATTTCGGAAATATCGAACCCGAACGCGTGAGTGCACGTGGGCCCACTTTCATTGGGAAACGTGTGGGGCCCACATGACACATGTCAAGATATGCATTAACTTTGACACATGTCATATTTGCTTATTTGACACTCTAATGCTTTGCATGGAGATTGTGTACAATGCACTCAATGGTATTGCATGGAAATGAAGTGTTTGACACTCTAAGCCTTGCATGAATTTGTGTCATAAGTTTATTATTAATTTAATAAATTATGGCATAAATATAAATTGATTTTTGGTAAATCATTTTAATAAACAAACCATTACACAATTTTCTCTCATTCTCTCTTCCTCTCACGGCCACACAAGGGAGTGTTCACTGGTTTGGAACCAGTTGGGCGTGAGTTAAAGGGAAGCAAGAGTGGTTTCTCATGGTGAGAAATCAAGTGCTAGCACACTACAAGTCTTGCGAAGGTGGTAGGGAGGTTCGACCATGAGACGGGATCCATCCGACGAAGCTTTGAGCTCCGTTTCCCATCTCAAATTTCTGTTTTTGAGGCAGTGGACTGCATGCAGTGGAGCTCAAAGGCAGTACGTTTTTGGGCTTGATTCATCTTCAAATCGACATAACCGATCAATGTGAGTATTCCGCTACCTCCGTTGATGTGTTCACACATAATTTCATGTCTTGTTTGATCTTGGGACCTTATAGAAAACCAACAATGGTATCAGAGCTAAAGTTGCAAGCATGAAATTTGTAGGGCTTAAAAATTTGGGTAAATGTTTGTTGAGCATGATTTGAATGAATTGTTTGTTTGAGTATGCTTATAACATGTTTAAATTCATTTTGGTTGGACTAATTTGATGAAAATAGATTTGGAATTATTTTCCCCAAACTTGTCACCTTGGCCGAATGTATATTGATTTTGAATCATTGGAATTTTGTTGATTTTGATTCATTGGATGAGTTAAAATCATGTAGGATGATGTTAATTTAATGTCAATTGGATTGTACTTTGAATTGAACATAAACCCTAAATTCCATACCTTGGCCGAATGTGAAATGCCCTAATGTCTTGGTATATTTTGATTTTATGAACATTGGATGTGTATGAAATCATTCGGGAAGTTAATACGTTGTCGATTGTGTAATTAATCGGATTGAATTCAAATCGGACAAAATAACCTTCCTTGGCCGAGACTTAGCAAGCATGTTTATGGGTTTGATTTTTCATTATGTGTGTTTGACATGTGATAATGAATTAAGCATGATTAATTGGACTAATTTGGTGCTTCGGAAATATCGATTTAGGTCATTAATCATCGTAATGCACTTTTGGTAATTAAATTGTGAAAATTGGATTTTTGGATTTAATTAATTGGGCCTAATTTTGGAAATTAGAATTTAAGTTGTAATTGGGCCTATTGGGCTTGATTTATCAAGTTTGGTTTAGGCCAAGTGGATTGGATCCAATTGGGCCCAAAACCTTAACCATAAAGCCCAATTGCGACTAATGAACCTTTAAAGTTTAATTGGGCCTAATGGGCCGAAATTGATTTCTAAGGCATTTTGGGTGATTCCACTATTGGGCTTTGGTTGCCGAAGCCCATGCCTAAAGAAATTAATTGAAGCCCATTAGACTTGAATTAAATTGACGTTGGACGTTAATCGGACTTTGAGTCCCGACACGATTGAATTTGGAATTTAAATCGTAAAAGGTTTATTAATATAAAGTGCAATATTCAATTTGGAATTGAATAGTGAATTAGTATTAAATACATGTTAAATTGGATTTAATTATGTAGTTTAATTTAATTCATGAATTCGTACTTTGAGTACTTATTCGCAAAAACGAGTTTGACTCGAACAAAATCAAATCGTTGTTTGAACATTGGATGATCACTTAATTATCAGATTAATTAATTTGATTAGATTGATTGATAGCATGCTTGTATGTGTGAATACATGGTTGTGTTGAATGAATAACGTATATCGGATGGATATTAGTCGGTGGGCAATTTTGGAAATTGTTGTAATAAATTTGATTTATTAAATTGGACCTGCGTGTCCAGCCTTATCACCTTCTTTCTCTTTGTATTCTCTTCTCACCTATTCCCCTCTATGTATATGAGGTTCTTTAGAAGTGTAGTGTAACGGGTAGAAGTAGTACAAGTGCTAGCTTGAGTGAGAAAGAGAGAGATTTGATCTAGGATCAATGTGTAAAGTATCCATCCGCATATCGTTATTATTTTATTTCATACTCGCTTTATTATGTATTTAGAATGCATGTTTAAGGGTGTATGATGATGAGACCTTAACAAAGATAATTAAATTGGTAGCCAATTTGCATGCGAAAATCCCTCAACATATATTAAGCAAATATCCTTCCATTGAATGATTCTTGTTCAAGATCCGAAGTTGGCATTGGTTTGTTTTTGACCAAAGTCAAGACCTTTGTCAATCTAGGATGTACTTGAATCATGAGAGTTTTGTTAGATATCGGTGTCTTGTCCAAATCGTGATTTTTATTGGCCAAAGTCAGATCACTTTTTGTCCAATGACATTGATTACGAAACTTTCCTCGTCAATGGGTCCCGCTTAACTGGAATCATTAGGTTTGTTTTGGCCAAAGCCATGGCCTAGATGATTCAGAGGATAGGGTTAGGAAAATATATTGGATATATTGACATATATTGTATATAGTTTCAGGACTTGGATGTCCACCTAACCGGATCTAGGAATTGGATGAGATCCAATTGATCTGTGAGATCTACCTAGTTAAATAGCATACAGCTTTTTATTGGCCAAAGTCAGGGTTGTGTGTTATTTAATAGGATCCTAGCCCACTAGGAAACACGGTTTCCCGAGTACTCCACAGAGGGTTAGAGGCTGACGAAAAATAGTGGGAGGCAAGTATTGAATTTGCAACATTCGTTCGAATACTCGCTAAACACGCTCATTTTATTTTACTCGTCATATTAATTAAAAGTATTAGTAGGACTAATATTTTATGTTGTTTTTTAAATATATAGTTGGACTATATACAAACTTATTCAATATATAGTTGATTTTATAATTGGATTATAGTAATCAATATAATTGAATTAAAATGATAGTTGATTTTATAAATGGATTATAGTAATCAATATTAAAATTATAGTTGATTAAATAATTGGATTATTGTAATCATTAATAAATAGTACCTTATTAAAATTGATTAAATAGTTGGACTATTGAAATCAAGATAGAATTGAAAGGTTGAATATTTAAAATATATAATCCTTGGATTAAAAGTTTTAAATGATTTAATTTTCAATTGGGAATTAATAATAGGTTAATTTATTTGATAAAATAACTTATTATGACTAAGCCCATATTAAGCAAATAGTAGAGCATAAAGTCTTTGGAAGATTTATGTGATGATGACTTTAGTGCTTAATTAATATACTTATAATAAATCTATCTTTAGATTTAAAAGTATTAAAATTGCAATTAATAATTCTTGAAGAATGATTTGACTATTCTAGTGGAGAAAAGTCAAAGTTTGCAATTGGGCATGTAGCACAAGGTGCACATCGTTTCGATATTCCGAAACCCAAGGCTTGGCCAAAGGTTTGTGAAATATTGAAAAGGATAATTGTCATATCCCAAAGTGACTACCATTTGGATATGGAAGACACGAAGGAATTAAAGAAAGGGCGAGGCTCTAACTTTTAAAAATATTTGTCAAAGTTATGTTCACTACTAGTATTGAAATTGATTTTTAAATACTTAGTGTGGTACATAATACATATATGTATTGACGTTCAGAATCCGCTGTGAGCTGGATACTGGCTTCAAGCCGAGATTTCTTTGCGGATTAGAAACGGGACGAAAGTCGCTGTTTCGACCGTAAATACCTAAGTTTGGGAACTACCCTTTGGGCAGGTACTAAATTAGGAAATGTTATTATGTAACTAGTTTTACTAGAGACATTATCTCTATATCAGTGTTTAATCCAATGTGATAAAACCTTTATATTCTAGAACACTAAAGTGTTTCATTATATAAAGTGATACTGAGATAAATACATTGGATGTAAATAACATAATTTATATTTTGAATATAAATAAAATCTCAAACATATAAATGACAAATAAATAGCTCAAATTGATTTGATCAATGGAGACTTATTTGTGGCATTGTTGTCTAGGACACAATTAAACAAGACTCGTATATCCGTACTTTTGAGAGTGGGTACTAGGACTGATTTGACTATTCAAATAAGGTCTACGAATCTAGTTTATTAGGTTAAATACCTAAAATACTATTTACTTGGTAATAGTAAAAGGGCCACCGATCTGTTAGCCCTATTCATGGTGAAGTAAGTGGGCCCATATCTAGCCAGGCTAGATGTGAACGTGAATATTTCGTGACCTTAACGGATGCAGCATCGCGTTGTGGTTATGTGTTTCTTTTGAAGAACACAGATCGGAAACTTTTGAAGTTTCGACACGAAGTAAATTAACAGATCGGCTATAGTATTATTCCGCCACGGCAAGACCGTAATGGAAAATACTTAAGCAGTAGGTTTCTAATGTACATGAAAGAGTACGGTATTCTTTCATATGAGGACTCCTCCCGAGACACGTCAGTTAGACGGTGTGTTCAAACCAAAACGAATTTTGTTGGACATGATAAAGTTTATCACGAGTCGCTCTGAGCTACTATTTCCTTCAACAGGATATGTATTAACAGTGCAAAAACTTATTTGGAATAAGGTTCCATATAAATCTGTTTGACAGATATCATATAGGATATGAACAGGAAAGAAACGTGGTTTCTCATTCCTGATAATTTGGGTATGCCAGGCATAACGTTGGATGATACCAAACTAAAAGACCCAAATTGGATAAGTGTCAATATAAGTTATCCTAAGGGAAACCTTAAGTATAGTACTTATATATCTCACATGAGAACAATGTAATTGTTGCTCACCATGCGGTTTTTCCTGAGAGGAATACCGATATGCAGTGGTCAGTGGGAGGATAGTGATACTCGATGAAAATCGGAGTAACACTGTTCAAGGCACGAAGTCCTTAATGGAACACAAATAGTTCATCTATGATGAATCTATACCATTAATCTTCAAATACACAAGAAACTAGTAGATCGGATAGAGTCAGAAAACAGCCTAGGGTATGGGTTTCTGATCTCACCTCATAAAGATGTCAATCTTATGGTGGTGTACCATCCGACTACGTTTAGAGGAAGTGATACGAGGTATCGACTCCATGTTATGGCAAAGTGCCATGAGTCCGAAATGGATTCCATGTATAACAACTATGTTTGGATACTAGTTGTTGTACCACAAGGCATTGTGCCTATGGTACGTTAAACGTCTTCAAGGAAGACATACATGGAAGGCAACATACCAACGTGCAAAGCTAAGCTTTTGACGGAAAGGTATCGTTATCAACATTATGTTAATAACGGTTCAACCTTTTACCTGTTGCCATGGTAAATCCATTTTGAAGATGCTTATTGATAACTATATATTTCATTTATGAAATATGTAGTTACAAATCAAAATCGCTTTCCTGAAAAGGAAACCTTTTGGAGGATGTTTACAACATCCTGACGATTTTGTATAACCGACAAACAAGGTTTGCGGGTTATTCGATCCATGTTTGGATTGATGCAAGCATATGGTTCTTGGAACTGTCGTTTTGAAATAATCATAATGGTTTATGATTTGACTCAAAACGAAATAATTCTTGTGTATATAAGGAGGTTAGTGGAGAGCGCACTGACAGTGAAAATTCCCATAAACTATTGTTGAAAGCTTGGCTTTCAATAGAAATTCTCCGTAGAATTCTGGGGAGTAACAACCTTTATTCAAGGAATAAAGATCTACTGGGATAGATTTGGAGTTGTTAACACTCTCTGGGAAATTGTACATTTAAAATGTACTTGTATTGGTGTCTCATACGCTTCAAGCATATGGAGTCACAATCAGGTCAATCCAAGTGACAGTCACTGGATTGAAGTTAAGAACATCTGTTAGTATCTCTGAGAACTAAAGATGCTATCTTTTACTATGGAGAAGGAGAACTTGAAGTGACTGGGATCACTGCAGCAAGTTTCCAAACAGTTAAATACTACGGTACTATAAGTTTGAATAACGGGACAGTGAGCTGGAAATCTTCCAAGCAAGATAACTGTTGCCGAATAAACAAAAATGCGGATTATTGCTGCAGCTGAGGCAGCAATAGAAGTCTTTGGGTCGAAAGTAAATCTAATTAGATTAGATATAGTTCTGTTAGCAGCTGAGCTAGGCGTCAGCACAGGCTAAGGAATTAAAGGTCTCATCGACGATCCAGATATATACTTCTATATCATCTGATTCGTTCGGATCATACATCGTGGCGATGTGATGATCGTATAAATCGCGTCAAACGATAATCGAACAAATCCGCTGACGAAAACCTTTCCTCAGCAATTTGAGCGAACCGTACATAGTTCAGGTGTAGGACACTTGAGTGACTCGCAATGTGCCAAGTGGGAGATTGTTGGACAAAATGACCCATAGCGTCACTATTTGCACAGATCATTGTGTTGTTGTAGCAAATTAACTATGTACAAGGAAATTGCACTCTCGTCATTTGTGATTAGATCACCTTAGATATATAAATGAAGAGAGGTCCCTATGATTAGTTCCTGGATTGAGATGATATGAGACAGTATCAGTCCACGAAGGATTAATCATTAAATATCCCTAGCCGTAGTATTATCGAGACTGGACATCGATAATGCGGAATAGGCTAGTATTGCACTTGTGCGCGTTGTGAGGGCACAACGGCATAGTTCTCATATATATAAGTATTGGATACTTATGCAAGTGCGATAGGAGGTCGTGTTTCACCGATGGTACGGGAAACAGCTTCGCTCTGGATAGACCCTTCGGAATCCCATTGGTATTATGACTAGGTGTCTATGGGAGGCCGAAATCAAGGTAGGTGTGTATAGTCTTAACCTGAGACTTACATCGCTAATACTTACGACAATCGGTAAACTTTGGTTTTGGTGGTTGGGGGATCTTAACTGGTTCTGTGTTCACCACTTCTGGGTTTATCAGAGAGTCGTAGTGTATTGGATGTGATGTCGAGACGGAAGTATCACTCCAGTCATAATGGAGATGATGTCACGCAGGATACGGTATTAGTGCTCTTTTAGTGATGCGCATCCAATCGGATATTATGACCAGGTCATGAATATCCGATTATAGAGACTAGTTACCAGACATCCGATATGTGTTTCGGACGGGGCAGACACTTATCCAGCCCCAGCCCTAGCACGTGACCATCCGATACTGGGCCGATATGCACAATACATTTGTATACTACGCTTGATACAGATCTTAATATCCTTAGAGGATATGTCCGGAGAATTGGGCAGACTTGGTGCTTTGCTAGGAGTCGACCTTGTCTCGTAAATCGGTAGAACGTAGTACTT
Organism: Zanthoxylum bungeanum; assembly: GCA_019454045.1. Classification (NCBI taxonomy): domain Eukaryota; kingdom Viridiplantae; phylum Streptophyta; class Magnoliopsida; order Sapindales; family Rutaceae; genus Zanthoxylum; species Zanthoxylum bungeanum. The sequence goes on from SKCR01019283.1 coordinate 140,131, forward strand.
GGTACGTACGTGATTCGGATACTCCGACGACCGTATTTGCTGCCAACTTATCCGGAGATCTCATGGGTCGCTTCCCGATAATCCACCGATGACGCACAACTTGCACTCTTGAATAATCTGGGATTATAACAGAAGAGAGAGAGAATTAATCTAGGATTAATTACGGAGATATTTTATCTGGGATAAAATATCGTCTAGAGAGAGATAACGATTAATTTGGAATTAATCGGTAAATTAATATATTCGATATATTATACGAAATTAGATTTCGACGCGTAATTAAAATTAGATTTTAATTCGGGCAAACGAGTTAGTTTGGAATTAATTTGTTAGCGACGTCAAATTATTCGATTGAATTAACGTCGCGACGTAAGCTCGGTATTTCGGAAATATCGAACCCGAACGCGTGAGTGCACGTGGGCCCACTTTCATTTGGAAACGTGTGGGGCCCACATGACACATGTCAAGATATGCATTAACTTTGACACATGTCATATTATGCTTATTTGACACTCTAATGCTTTGCATGGAGATTGTGTACAATGCACTCAATGGTATTGCATGGAAATGAAGTGTTTGACACTCTAAGCCTTTGCATGAATTTGTGTCATAAGTTTATTATTAATTTAATAAATTATGGCATAAATATAAATTGATTTTTGGTAAATCATTTTAATAAACAAACCATTACACAATTTTCTCTCATTTCTCTCTTCTCTCTCACGGCAACACAAGGGAGTGTTCACTGGTTTGGAACCAGTTTGGGCGTGAGTTAAAGGGAAGCAAGAGTGGTTTCTCATGGTGAGAAATCAAGTGCTAGCACACTACAAGTCTTGCGAAGGTGGTAGGGAGGTTCGACCATGAGACGGGATCCATCCGACGAAGCTTTGAGCTCCGTTTCCCATCTCAAATTCTGTTTTTGGAGGCAGTGGACTGCATGCAGTGGAGCTCAAAGGCAGTACGTTTTTGGGCTTGATTCATCTTCAAATCGACATAACCGATCAATGTGAGTATTCCGCTACCTCCGTTGATGTATTCATGCATGTTTCATGTCTTGTTATTGATCTTGGGACCTTAGATTAAACCAACAATAAAATGTGCCATGGTCATCGCCCGAGGACACATCTGTGGAACCTTATACAAGACAAGTGTGAAGATTTATGTAGAAAGCCTAAATGTAGCTGAACCGGAGGCTTCTCAGAATCTGTGGCACCAGAGACTCGGTCACATGAGTGAAATGGGGTTGTCTACCTTGACAAAGAATGATCTAATATCTGTCTCCAAAAATACTGATCTGGATCCTTGCAATCCTTGTCTTTTCGGTACGCAACATAGAGTCTCTTTCAATATTTCTTCTACAAGAAAATCAGAGTTACTCAGTCTGGTGTACTCTGATGTATGTGGTCCCTTGGAGGTAAACTCACTAGGCGGTAATAAATATTTTCTGACTTTCATTGACGATGCTTCTAGGAAAGTATGGGTGTATTTTCTGAAATCAAAGGATCAGGTCCTGGACTATTTCAAACTGTTCCATGCCATGGTCGAGCGTGAAACAAGAAAGAAACTGAAGTGCCTTCGCACAGACAATGGAGGCGAATACACTTCCAGGGAGGTTGATGCCTACTACGGAAGCCACGGTATTCGACACGAGAGGACTATTCCACGCACCCCACAACACAATGGTGTCGCTGAAAGAATGAATCACACCATTATGGAGAAAGTCAGAAGCATGATCAGCATGGCTAAGCTGCCAAAGCCATTCTGGGGTTGTTTGTGCCGCTGCTACCTGATCAACAGATCACCATCTGTACCGTTGAACCTCGAGATTCCGGAGAAAGTGTGGTCTGGTAAGAATCCCGCATATTCTCACCTTAAAATATTCAGATGTTTAGCATTTGCACATGTATCCAAAGAGCTCAGACAGAAGCTCGATGCAAGGACTACCCCGTGCATCTTCATAGGCTATAGAGACGAGGAATTTGGTTACAGGCTATGGGACCCAAAGGAAATGAAGGTCATCAGAAGCATGGATGTAGTGTTTATTGGAGACCAGACAATAGAAGACAATGAAAAGCCCAAGATGCCTTCTAAATCCAGTGCCGACAATGCCGATGCAAATCCAGACACAACCCCAACACCAACACCAGTGGCCACAGATGATGATGAGGTACAAGACATACCAGAAGCAGAACCAGAGGAGGAAGGAATTGTTGAGCAGGGGGAGCTGCAGCCTGTACCATCAGAGGCTTCAGGATCATCCACAGATCCAGATGACAACAGACAGCCAGAACCTCCAGTACGAAGATCTGAGAGAGGCCGGATTCCATCAAGCACCGAGGAAATGATATGTATCGGGCCAGATATTGCACACGCAGTGGGTAAGGAAAACCATGTTTGTAAGCTGAAAAAAAGCTTGTACGAGCTCAGGCATGCACCGAGGCAGTGGTACAAGAAGTTCGACTCATTCATGGTGGGTCAAGGCTATAAAAGAATTGCAGCAGATCAGTGTGTATACATCCAAAGGTTTCGAGATAGAAATTTCGTTGTTGTTCTACTGTATGTAGATGACATGTTAATTGTTAGACAAGAAGCAGCGAAGATCAGCCAGCTGAAGGAGGAACTCTCCAAGGCTTTCAACATGAAAGACTTAGGACCAGCTCAACAGATTTTGGGAATGGAGATTGTTTGTGACATACAGATCAAGAAGTTATGGCTTTCACATGAGAGGTATATTGAACGGATAATCAGGAGGTTCTATATACAGAAAGCCAAACTAGTCAGCATTCCGCTAGCGCACTATTTCAAACTGAGCAAGAGTTCGTGCCCCTCGTCCAAGAAAGAGATAAAGGAAATGTCATCAATATCATATTCTTCAGCTGTTGGAAGCCTAATGTATGCAATGATATGTACCAGACCAGATATTGCACACGCAATGGGTGTAGTGAGCCGTTTTCTCTCGAACCCTTGAAAGCAACACTGGGAAGCAGTCAAATGGATTCTCAGAAACCTCAATAGTACAACGAAGTTTCGTATGTATTACGGGGGAGCTGATCCGATCTTGGAAGGCTATAACCGATTCAGATATGGCAAGAGATCTTGATGGTAGGAAATCTACATCAGGATTCATCTACACTTTTACAGGGGGAGCTATGTCATGGCAGTCAAGATTGCATATGTGTATTGCATTATCCACAACAGAGGCTGAGTACATTGCTATAGCTGAGACAGGAAAATAAATGTTGTGGCTAAAGCGTTTTCTCCAAGAGTTAGGGATCAAGCAGATAGAATACAAGATACATTGTGACAGTCAGAGTACTCTGGACTTGAGCAAAAACTCAATGTATCATTCCTAGACGAAACACATTGATATTCGCTATCATTGGATACGTGAGGTGATGGATCAACAACTGCTGAGACTAGTGAAGATCCATATAGATGAAAATCCAGCTAACATGTTAACAAATATGATTACTCGGTGCAGAGACATAGTTGGGATAGCTGTCAGATGATAATTACTCTAGACGCAGCTAGAGGGGGAGATTTGTGAGATCCGGCTGCATCCAGAACTTGTCCACACATGAGAAGCTTCATCACCAACTTTGAAGACTAATGGAGAAATGAACAAACCTACTTTCGGTGGGTTTGAAAACTTGGTGAAGCAAACAAAGAAAAACCATGAATGGTGGCTGAAATTCAGGGGTGAACAGTAGCCACAACTTGCCTATAAATTCAGATCATTTCCAGTGTTAAAAACCATCCGAGAGAGTGTAGAAAACAGAGAGAGAAAGTGAGGTTTTTTGTAAGTGTTTCAAGTTTGTAAACATTTTTGTATCTATTCTTGATAGTAATAGAAAGCATTCGGTTTTTTCCTCAAAATCCTCTCTAAAGTGATTGGTGAATCACAACAACATTGAGTATAATGCCCGGGCAGATTCAACTAAAGAGGGGAGAAAGAGGAAAATTTTTCGAGGTCGATCCCGGTGCCTAAGTCACTTCAGCTGCGCGAGGGAAATCATTTCCTACAATTGACATCAAGAGCAAGGTTGAAAAATATTTTAACTCTTCTCTTTTTTATTTTAATTATGCGATGATTAATGTGTTTATTTTTATGTATGAGATACATGAAAAATAAATTTTTTTTTGTCATAAGTGTGGGCATAAAATTAAATAAATATATTTTATGAGATAAAATTATTCATGTGATGATATTTATTTATTTTAAATGCATTGGTCGTTAATTGTTCCGATTTTTTAGTTTTATTAGTGTTTTTTGGGAATGTGAGGCCATAAGGCCATTTTAGGAATTAATTATAAATATTGTATTTAATTTTACTATGTAACATATGGAGCACATTGCCAAGAAGGAAAATAAGGTAGTAAATTAGCAATGTTTGGTAAATATGGATCGTGGTTGTGGGAAGCTATGGTAAGTATAGGCATGGTGAGTTCGAATGGACGGTAGTGTAGTCTGCACTCGGGGATACAACTCTACGTACTAATAAAAATAACATAAGTCATATATCTAATTAAATAATTTCCCAAATTCGAATTTTATTTAAACTTAAAAATAGTGAACTAAAATTTTAAGAGTTAAAATTGAAATAGCTCACTAAAAAATATATTTAATTAAGTTATATATTAGTTTGGACTATGAAACTAGTAAACAAAAATTGAAGTGTTAAAATTTGAGAAATCAATAATAATAATACACTAGTTTTTAATTAGGTTATATTTTTAGCCCTGCATAATCTAAATAAATTAGATACTAGTGTATTTGAAACCTTAAACTATAAAATAGTGAGTGAGAGAGGGATATATGACAATATATCCCGCGATCTCCGTTGTTAGTTCGAAATGTGAGATTCAAAAGGTACTTTGAGACGACTTTGTTTTTGTCCTTACGGATGGTGTCCATTTTGGGTCAAAATCAAGTTTGGATTCCAAGAAAATAAGAACTCTAGATGTATATGGTAAACTGACCTACTCTATGGTGGCTCTTCACTAGTTAAGTCGGGTTCTGAAACAACGGGTTACACTAACAAAGGAATGATTAAAATGTTAATCGAAATTCCTTGATCAAATCAAATGGTGGTTGGTTAATATTGTTGGGGCAGATGTGGAACCCACAGGGTCGGATCGATACCCCTCACAGTGAAAGTGGGTCTAACCCATGGATATCTAGCATGGATGTATTTTAAAATATTTTTATGTAAAACTACATTCTGTTTCGAGTTCGTAAGACAAAACGGGGACCAAAATGGAGTCCGGAAACTCCAGAACGGAGAAAATAAAGTTTCAGTAAGTATCAACTCTGTGTGTCGCGACGTGGGAGCTTGGGCGTTGAGATGCTCCAAAGTGAGAGAGCTGAACCTCTCAGCATCGTGACGTTCCTAGGTCTGATGCTCGGTGTCGTGACGCTGAGGAGTCAGAGTCGCGTCGCAGCCCTAGGCAGTGAGCAATTTCTATTTCAAACCAATATGAAACACTTCTAATTTTCTCATAATACTTCAAATACACCTAAAATCCAATTTTAGCATCATAACCACCATCAACACATGTTATACAACTAGCATACATGTATTTTAAATACTTATATGCATTTGTTTGAATCTAAATACAAACTAATTTAGAATCCTACTATGAAATGTCTCATTAGTAATTCTAGTTCACCCAAAGGTGGTTAAGTGATTCTAGAATGGTAGCCATAGCTCTAAGCTTTAATCTAGAGTTCCAAACTCTTATTAATTTTTCCATGTCCAACATGAACATCTCTGACTTAATTAACAAGCATATTGTGGTTATACTTCCAAAGCATTCTAACACAATCTATTAGCCTTATTTCAACTTCAAGCTATGTAATCATGCATCCAATACATAATTCATCACTATATATCTCACTAATGAAAAACTCACTAATGAAGAACATAGTTTAAGAGAAGTTCAAAATTAAATAGTAAGCTTGATGCAAGATCCAATCTACTTCTCCTTTGTTGAAATGGTTTAAGAACTTCCAAGGATTAGCAAGCTTGACTCCAAGATCCAATCTTGATTCCAATGCAAGAAAGCTTCACTCCAAGATCCAATCTTGATTCCTCTTTGTTGAAATATTGTAGAGATCTTCCAAAACTTCTCTAAACACTTCTCTTCTCTAGGCTAATTTCTCCAGAATTTCTTGTATTAGCTTTCTTAAGCTTGATTAAAACCATTGCTCAAGCTTGCTATTTATAACAAAACTTAGGCAATTTTTAATTAATAAAAGTTTTAATCAACTATTATTTGGGTTTAATCTAATTTGTGAAAATATGTATAATTAGGTGTGACTAATATCCATTATCTACCACTTTAATTTAATCCAATTAAATCAAAAAAAAAATTAGGAAACAGATTGGTTCAATGTTTGCCACTTTGATTTAATCCAATTAAATCAAGCCAAAACTACCTATAATTACATACTTGCAATTACTATAATATCCTCAAATGGTAGAGATAATTATGAATTTATATTAAGCCCTTAAATAATTATTGACTTAATCCAATTAGGTCAAAGTAAATAATCAGTGTTATCCAATAACACTTGATTATCTTAGTTGATAATTATAATATCGAATATTATCTTTTATAAAAAATAATCGGCTACCCAAGTGTTTAACGAGTACACTTCATATTGTGACTCTCTAAGTTCAGACAAGTTCGTCATATAAGCCTAGCTAATATGTACGTAATTCGATCACCTCCGAATTTGCGAAAAGTACGAACGACTTTTCTGAAGTATACAAGTCGATGTCATTATATATGTTTAACAATCCCTTAGTCGTAGGCTATCCAGTTGTGCTTAGGAAACATATAAGAGACTGTCAAGTTTTCGAGGCGCACATCTCATGTCAACATGTCCATGATTCTTCATAACTGATGTGATCCACCCTAGGTGATCGATTTTGGCCAAAGTTTTAAGAATCATTACTTAATTACATGGATACATAAACCCCTTATGGTACACATATGGGCCGATGAATCCTATTTTCATTTGTACTTAGTTAACGAGTGTATCGGTTCACACCCTACGAACATATAGAGGCCAGACCCTGAAAGGTTTCTGACATACATGGCATCAAAGTGTGGAGGATCTCACACAAAATCAATGTTATCATATAGTCAAAGGATTACATATGCTACTCGACTCGAGAAGATTCCAATTGACGGTGGTATTAACTTCCAACTATTAGGAATCACCTGTGAGTCATTCAGTATTCGGTCCAACCAATGCCCACATGTCTATACGATCTTCCAAAGCTCATGGTACATCGGGTTAAATCATTGGAACTCCAATTCCAATATACAGCATGTGCTAGTCTTTTAGGTTATAGGAATTCGACCATATTCCAAAACCAACGACTAGGAATATTTACATTAAGAATAGTTTACAATAGTAATACTTATCCCAATGTCAGACCATCTAGTGTCCGGTATTACTACATGACTACTCTAAGGTCAGTGTCATTCTTAGCATATTTATACATCAGTCTAATATGCATAATGACAATACCATTAATAAGGTATGAAATGAAAATGTAGTTATTTTATTAATAAATAATAAAGTGTACAATACATCCTTCGGATTGGCGCTCCAAGCACCAACTCCAACAAACTCCCACTTGCTTAGTGTCAATCTGGATGGTACTGTAGTCTCATCTCCTCCACATGTTTATTGAGCCTTCAAGACTACTATGTATTTTCATTCAATAATCTCTCTAATTATGCGGTATTTCCTTTCCACGTGCTTAGAGTTGGAATGGGCCCTCGGCTCCTTAGCCTGCGCAATGGCTTCACTATTATCACAGTATAATGGGATCGAATCCGCAATACTAAGGACATCACCAAATTCTGTGGTAAAATTTGTAATCCAAACTGCTTCTTTAGCAGCTTATGAAGTTGCTATAAATTTCACCTCAGTGGTGGAATCAGCTATTGAGCCTTGCTTTGAAAATCACCAACTAACTGCACCACTGTTTAAGGTAAATATGTATCTTGATGTACATTTTCTATCATCTAGATATCCCTGGAAGTCGTAGTCTGTATAACCCTTAACTTATAGCTCATCTTCTGTATATATCAGAAACTCATCCCTAGTACCCTTAAGATATTTAAGGATATGTTTCAATACTGTCCAATGATCATTACCTGGATCAAATTGATATCGGCTAGTCATACTGACCCCGAAACTGATGCCAGGTCTTGTACATAGCATATCATATATTATGCTTCCAATATAAGAAGCATATAGAAAGTTAGGCATCCTAACATTTTCTTCATCGGTCTTAGGTGCCATTTTCTTTAAAAAAATATATGCCATATCATAAAGGTATATTTGCTACCTTATAGTTGGTAAACCATACCTTTCTAACATCTTATCTATGTAAGCCGATTGCAACAACCCTATAAGCTTCCTAACTCTATCACGGTAGAGACTTATACCCAGTATATAGGAAGCTCACCCATATCTTTCATGGAGAAGTTCTTGCAAAGGTAGGCTTTCACACTTTGCATCAATCTTATATCATTTACATGATATGTATGTCATCTACATACAAGATTAGGATAACTATCATGCTCCCACTCACTTTCTTATAAACACATGATTCTTCCTTATTCTTGATGAATCTAGATAATCTAATTATCTCATCAAAATGACGATTCCAGCTTCGGGATGCCTGTTTAAGTCTATAAATAGACTTTTGGAGCTTACAAACCAAGTTTGAAGTCTTACTGGATACGAAACCCTCTGGTTGTTCCATATAGATCCTCTTCAAGGAATTCATTTAGAAAAGCGATTTTCACATCCCTCTGTCAGATCTCATAATCGTGATATGTAGAATTGGCTAAAAGAATCCTAATGTATTTTAGCATAGCTACTGGTGAAAATGTTTCCTCATAGTCAATCCCATGACGTTGAGTGTAACCTTTCGCTACCAGTCGAGCCTTAAAGGTTTCAACCTTTCCATCAGGCCCTCATTTCCTTTTGTAAACCCATTTACAACCAATAGGTTTAACTCATTCAGGAAGTTTAACTAAGTCCCAGACTTGATTGTCATGTATAGAATCCATCTCGGATTTCCTGGCTTCCTGCCATTTTTCCGAATCAATATCCAATATCACTTCTTTATACGTAGTCGGATCTGTTTCCTCCAAGAGAAGGACATCAAGGCTTATATTAGAAGTTAAAAACAATATCTCATGAGGCCTTGATATTATATTCGACTTACGTAGAACCTGTGTTGTAGATCCTTCACATAGTTGGCTCTCTGGTTCCATCTCAGGTTCCTTAATATTGTGATCAAACTCATCAAGTTCAATCTTTCTACAATTCCCACTTTCTCTCAAAAACTAATTTTTAAGAAAAGTGGTAAAACGAACAACAAATATATTTCGTTGCTCAGAATAAGAGAATTGATATCCCAAGGAATTATCACGATATCTAACGAACCTACATTTATACCCCCTGGGTGCTAGTTTATCTCGATGCGTAACTCTAATGTATGCAAGACAACCCCAAATCTTTAAATACCTAAGACTTGGATTTCTACCGAACCATATCTTATAGAGGGTCGTAGAAACAACTTACGATGGAACCCTATTAAGTATGTGGGCAGCAGTAAGTAAAGCGTATCCCCAATGGTAATAAAGAAGATCTGTATAGCTCATCATTGATCGCACCATAACCAATAAAGTACGATTTCTACTCTCAGACACACTATTGTATTGAGGTATTCCCGGTGGGCTATATTAGGCAAGAATCTCATCCTCCCTTAAATAATTTATGAATTCTTCACTTATGTATTCACCGCCTTGATCTGATCGAAGGCACTTGATGAATTTACTTGTTTGTTTTTCTACTTCGTTGTGGAATATTTTGAACTTGTCAAATATTTCCAATTTATGTCTCATCAAATAGACATAACCATATCTAGACTTATCATCAGTGAAAGTCACAAAATATGTTGAACCATCATGAACGGTATGATTTAATGGACCACACACATCGCTGTGTATTAGCTCCAATAAATCTCCAACACGGCGTCCAACACCAAGAAATAATGCATTTGTCATCTTCCCTTAGATACATGAATCACAAATCGGATAAAGATCTAAGGTAAGATTTTCAATCGAACCATCATTTACCAATTTGGATAGACATCTAACACCTTTGTGGCCCAATCTCATATGACATAATTCAGTATTATTTAATTCAGATTTCCTACTTGTATTTTCCTCTACATTAAAGATATCTCTATATGTTTCCAAAACATAGTGACCGTTAGATAAAGACCATTCACATTTTAATAAATTGTCTTTATCAAATAAACGTAAAGCTCCATCTCTAATGTTTATTTTATATCCCTCTTTATCTAATAATTGTAGTGATATTATTTTTTGATAAGTGAGGGTACATAATAACAGTCATGTAAATCTAATTTACATCCATTAGGGAGATCTAGAACAACCGTTGCTATGGCTTTGACATCCCCTTTATTCAGCATTCTTTTAACCTTTATGACCTGCATGGAGTTTCAAATATGAGTATGACTGCCAGTGTCTAACACTCAACCACTATTTGCATCTAAGGCTAATGAGATGTCAATAATAGGAAAATACAAAGCGTACCTGAGGGTCTTGCTTTTCCTTTTAGCTCTGAACAATCATTCTTCTAGTGTCTACACTTCTTACATTGTATACATTGATCACAAGCTACTTGCGAGTTAACACCTTTGCGCTTTTTGGAGTTTTTCTTTGAAATCTTCTTCTTCCCCATTTTGATTTTCTTTGACTTCCCAGAAGTATTTGAAGAGCCAGCTCCACCATGGAGGTACAAAGTGGGGTTTCTTTTCCTCAAATCATGTTCTGCTATGCATACATATCATAAGTTCTTTATAGATGGCTTGCATCGAGGGCATATGGAAGTTTAATACAAAGCCAGCATAATTTCCAGGCAAATAAGACAATCAAATTACGGATTAACCGTTCATCAATCACAATGCCCGATCGTTCCAGATATCAGATCTAGTCGATCATGTTCAAAACATGAATGTTGACAGATCCTCCATCGTTGAGTTCAGCACGACATAATTCTTTAGACCTCCAATATATTTCGATTTCTTGATTTGCCTCGAAAAACTCCTTGAGTATTCACATAATGATCCAAGCATCTAGTACCTCTATGTATGTCTCAGTAAATCTAGAACTATCGATCCTAAAATATAGGATTTCACTTTCAGGTTATCATCCTTCCATTTTTGCAAAAGTTTATCGCTATTCGGAAGAGGTGTCAGGATTGATTTCAACAGGCAATGGATTGATAATTACATAAGTCAACTTTTCAAACTCCAAGACAAGATGAATGTTTATTTCCCATTTGAAATAGTTCTTGGCTCCTTTTAGTTTATTACAATCTAAAAGTCTCATCAATGGATTTACGGCAGCCATCTACAAGATAACATTTTAAACAATAACAGAACATCTTTCATTTCAAAATATTAACACTAATTGATTATGGAATTTTAAATCAATTAGGTCCATCCCACTACTTTACGTAATTTCGGATTCTCTCTTAATGGAAAAATAGAAATTTGACTATCAAAATTTCATAGCGGGAAGTGGATTCCATGACATTTACTCTAGCCTCACACTATTGACGGTCTTAGCCTTATAAACTCATTAGGTAGACCTCCAAGGTCAATCACATTCATGTGACTCCTAGTTTGGTCTTAACCATTTCTTATCCTCACACTATCGACGGTCTTAGATTAAGACGTATTCCAGGTGTATACTTATCAATTTGCACTAATGAGCTTCGTATGGACACCCTCACAATAATCATGGTATTGGGTGACTGCGTTAACTCATCAAGCTACATCTAATATTTTACCAGAGCAACCTAAATTCTAAGCACTTATACCCTCACAATAATGATGGTCTTGGATATAAGTAGTAAGAATTCATTCATCTCTGTATTGACAAGATGGACCATCCAATAATGCTCTAACATTACTAATACTTACTTAAAATAAAGTAATCACCTAATCATGGGAGATTTATGACAATTAAGTCATTAACTTAATTAGGTTAAAATTTTAATTTAAAACATGCAATACATATTCAATATGACTTATGCAAAATTAAATTAAAATATAGAGGTATAGATTCAAATACATGTCTAACATGCAACATGTATTGTGTGGTTAAGCCTTTGCCACTTTTCTTGAAAATGAAAATTTAAGAAATAGTGGGAATTGTAGAAAGATTGAACTTGATGAGTTTGATCCCAACAGTAAGGAACCTGAGATGGAACAAGATATCCAACTAGGTGAAGGATCGACAACACATATTTTTCATAAGTCGAGCCTCATGAGAAATCATTTTTAACATCTGATATGAACCTTGATGTTCTCCTCTTGGAGGAAACAGATACGACTATGTATAAAGAAGCGATATTGGATATTGATTCGGGAAAATGACAGGAAGCTATGAAATCCAAAATGGATTTTATGCGTGACAATCAAGAATGGACTTAGTTGAACTTCTTGAATGTGTTAAACCTATTGGTTGTAAGTGGGTTTACAAAAGAAACATGAGGGCCTGATGGAAAGGTGAAAACCTTTTTAAGGCCTGATTAGTTGCGAAAGGTCACACTTAACGTCCTGTAATTGACTATGAGGAAACTTGTTCACCAGTAGCCATTCTAAAATCCATTCGGATTCTATTAACCATTGCTACATATCATGATTATGAGATATGGCATATGGATGTAAAATCGCTTTCCTAAATTGATTTCTTGATGAGGATATCTATATGGAACAACCAAAGGATTTCGTATCCAGTGAGACTTTAAACTTGGTTTGTAAGATCCAGAAGACTATTTATGGACTTAAACAGGCATCCCGAAGCTGGAATCGTAATTTTGATGAGATAATTAGATTATCTGGATTCATCAAGAAGGAGGAAGATCCATGTGTTTATAAGAAAGTGAATGAGAGCATGATAGTTTTCCTTATTTTATATGTAGATGACATCCTTATCATTGGAAATGATATAGGATTGATGCAAAGTGTAAAAGCCTACCTTTGCAAGAACTTCTCCATGAACGATATGGGTGAAGCTTCCTATATACTGAGTATAATACTATACTGGGATAGATTTAGGAAGCTTATATGGTTGTCGCAATCCACGTACATGGATAAGATGTTAGAAAGGTACAGTTTTACCAACTACAAGGCAGTAAATATACATTTCCGATACGACATACATATTTCGAAGAAAATGACACATTAGACTAAGGAAAAGAGAGTTATGATGTCTTACATGCCATATACTTCTTGTATTGGAAACATTATGTATGTTATGCTATGTACGAGACCTGGCATCAATTTCGATGTCAGTATGAGTAGTCGATATCAATTTGATCTGGGTAATAATCATTGGACAGTCGTGAAACATATCCTTAAATATCTGAAGGGTACTAGGGATAAGTTTCTGATATATAGAGAAAATGAGCTACAAGTTAAGGGTTATATGGACTCCGACTTCAGGGAGATCGAGATGATAGGAAATCTACATCCGGATACATATTTACACTTAATGGCGGTGCAGTTAGTTGGCGTTGTTAAAAGCAAGGCTCAATAGCTGATTCCACCATTGAGGTGGAATTTATAGCGACTTCAGAAACTGCCAAAGAAGTTGTTTGGATTAGAAATTTTATAGCAGAACTTGGCGTTATGCCTAGTATTATAGATTCGATCTCACTGTACTGTGACAATAGTGGAGCCATTGCGTAGGCTAAGGAGCTGATGGCATATTCCAAGTCTAAACACGTGGAAAGGAAATATCTCGTGATTAGAGAGATTGTGAAACGAAAAGACATAGTGGTCATGAAGGTTCAAGGAATAGACAATACAGTAGACCTGCTTACAAAGGCCTTACCTCCTAAGTTATTCGATAAACATGTGGAGAAGATGGGACTACGGTACCATCCAGATTGGCAGTAAGCAAAAGGAATTTTGTTGGAGTTGGTGCTTGGAGCGCCAATTCGAATTGTACATTTTATTATTTATCAATAAAATAACTATATTTTCATTTCATACCCTATTAATGGTAATGTCATTATGAATATTAGATTAATATATAAATATGCTAAGAATGACATCGACTATAGAATAGTCATTTAGTAATATTGGACACTGGGTGGTCCGACATTGGGATAAATATTATTATTATAAACTATTCTTAAAATATATATTCCTAGTCATTGGTTTTGGAATATGGTCGAATTCCTATAACCTAGAAGACTACTACATATTTTATATTGGAATTGGAGTTCCAATGTTTAACCCGATGTACCATGAGATTTGGAAGCTCGTATAGACATGTGGGTATTTGTTGAGTGAATATTGAATGACTCACATGTGATTCTTATTAGTTGGAAGTACACACCACCGTCAGTGGGAATCTCCTCGATTCGAGTAGCATATGTGATCCCTCGACTATAGGATAACATTGAATTTATGTGAGATCCTCCACACTTTGATGCCATGTATGTCAGAAACCTTTCATGGTCTGGCCTTTAGATGGTCGTTGGGTATGGACCGATGCACCGGTTAATCAAGTACGTATCAAGATAGGATCCATCGGCCCGTATATGTACCATTAAAGGGTTTAGCTATCCATGTGAGTAAGTCTATTTTTCTTAAGGACTTTGGTCAAAGTCGATCACCTAGGGTGGATCGCATTAGTTTTAAAGAATCATGGACATTTTGACATGAGATGTGCGCCTCAGAAACTTGACGGTGTATTCTATGTTTCCTAAGCACAACTCGGATAGCCTATGATAAAGGGATTGATAAACATATGGGATGACCTCGACTTGTATAGTTCAAAAAGACCGTTCAATCTTGGAGCTTTTCCAACCATTTCAACAATGGAGAAGGAGATTGGATCTTTATATCAAGTTTGCTAGGTAAGTTTAATCTTCTCCTAAGCTATGTTTATTCATTAGTGAGTTTTCGTTAATGATACATATAGTGATGAATTATGTATTGGATGCATAATGACATAACTTAAAGTTGAAATTATACTAATGAATTGTGTTATAATGCTTTGGAAGTATAAACACAATACGCTTGTAATTGGGTCAAAGATGTTCATGTTTGACATGGAACAATTAACAAGAGTTTAGAACTCTAGATTAAAGCTTAGAACTATGGCTACCATTCTATGATCACTTGACCACCTTAAAGTGACCTATAAATGTTTATGAGTCATTTCATTGTGGGATTCTAAATTGGTTTGTGTTTTGATTCAAATAAATGCATATATGTATTTAGAATGCATGTATGTTAGTTGTATAACATGTGTTGATGGTGGTATTGATGCTAAAATTGGAATTTAGGTGTATTGAAGTATAAGTAGAAAATTGGAAGTGCTTAGTATTGGTTTGAAGTTGAAAATGGCTTACTGCCTAGGGCAGCGTCGTGACTTTGACCCTCCAGCGTCGCGACACCGAGCATTAGATGTATGAGCATTGTTACTCCCACCTTTCTGCGTCGCGACGCCGAGACTTTCAGCCCTCGCAGTTGCTCTGGCACTTTGGAGGGTCTCGACTACCAAGCCTCTGCGTCGCAACGCTCAGGGCTGATGAATACTGAAACTTCATTTTCTCCGTTCCAGAGTTTTCAAACTCTGTTGTGGTCCCCATTTTTTCCTACGGACTCGTAACGAAATGTATTTTTTCATAAAAATATTTTAAAATACACTCAGGCTAGATATCCATGGGTTAAACCCACTTCCGCTACGCGGGGCTCCGATCCGACCCTAGGGGTTCCTCATCCACCCCAACAATAATTGGAAGTACCATTGGAATTTTTAACGCGCTTATATTAATTAAATAATTTAATTAAAATTTATCCATTTGTTGAATTTTAAATTTTAAACTTGTTAATGACTAATATTTTAAGTGTTAGAATAAATTAGGTCACTGAGTTAAACTTAATTAAATTAGTTTAGTTAAGTAAAATGTTAGTTGAGATTAATGGGAATTAGTGAATAAAATTTTAAGAGTTAAAATTAGTTAGATCACTAATAATACACTAGTGTAAAGTAGAAGTTATCTTTTAGCCGTGCATAAACTTATGGACACTAGTGAATTAAAATATTAGATATTTTAAATAGAAATCTTAAATTTAAAATAGTGATTGGGAGAGGGTTATACGATAATATATCCTGTGATCTCTGTTGTTAGTCCGAAAATGTGAGATTCAAAATGCGCATAGAGACGACTTTATTTTCGTCCTCATACGGATGATGTCCATTTTGGGTCAATTTCAAGTTTGGATTCTGAGAGGATAGAAACTCTAAATATATCGGGTGAACTGACCTACCCAACCCTACAACGACACTTCACTAGTTAAGTCCAAGGGTTTCGAAACAACGGGTTACACTCACGAAGGAATGATTAAATGTTAATCAAAATTCCTTGTTCAAATCAAAATATTAATCAATTGGGAACTCTTAGGCTTGATTAACATAAGTAGTATGTTAATCCAAAAGAAATTTTGGAATGTTAATCAAAATTCCTTGATTAAATCTTGTATACGAAGAATGCCCGAGGTACTTATATTTGAGACACTACCTCTCGAATATCTGATCCTCGAGTACGTCTTCAAGCCTTATAAAAAGGTTAGTAAGCTTTTCAAGAATCATTTGAATATCCCTCCAATAATTTGAATCTAGAATCCTTATTATACCATAATCCTTCTATAACCATTCGAATATTGATGAGTGGTAATTATATCATTATTTCCCACTCATTTAACTTAATATTTTGTATTGTTTCTTGAGTTTTGTGAATATTTTGATGTGTTTTGTGTTATTTTGTAGATAAATAAAGTTTCAGGACTCTCTAGAGGTGATTTGGGGCCAAATTAGTGAAAAACGGACAAAATGGCATTTTCATAATTTTGCGCATCGCGACGCGCAAGCCTTCGGCGTCATGTGAGCCGCTCCATGCTAACGTGCGTCGTGCCATGTGTCACTATCACGGGCGATATGCTAACATGCGCCGGGTCCACATGTCAGAATCTGAGAAATTTGACTTTGCTAACGTGCGCCGTGCCACATGTCACCATCACAGCCGGTCTGCTAATGTACGCCATGCCACATGTCATCATCCTACGGTGCCGAAAATCGCCATCGCCACGTGTCGCCACATGTCACTACACGTGTCAGCCACATCATCGTCCATATCACTAGTTGACTGGGTCAACGTGCCACATCACCGCCACATCATCATCAGCCAATCACAACTTGCCACATGTCGCAATCCTACGGTGCCGACAATCACTGTCTCCACGTCATCGCCAAGTCAGCGCCACGTCATCTCCACGTCAGCATAATCATTGAGTTGCCAGCCGCCTTGTCACGTGTCACCTTATCACCTTATCCATAATGCCACGTGGCAGATAAGAATCTGAAGCCGACGAACCAAAAGTTGACACGTCGACGCCTGAGTCCTACCGGGGTCTATAAATAGAGCTCGCGGTTTCAGTTTTAGATGTACTTTCCTCTCTGAATTCTCTGATGTAAATAGAGAGTTTTATATCTAGTTTCTTTTAATTTTAGTTTTGTAATTAAATTTTAATTACGTTCTGTAATAGTAATAGTAATTTACTTTCTTTACTTTTACAGTTTTACTATTCAACCATGAGGAGGTAACTTCCCCTGCTAGGGTGAAATGTAATTCTTTTACTATTGCTATTTAGATTAATCTCTCTTAATTATAATATATTCATTATTTAAAATTTGACTTAAAAAGGATACCGCTATATTGGTCGGTTGGTAATTCATTTTAAACTGGTTTAAACCTGACTAAGCAAGGATACCGCCAGATTGGTCGGTTGGTAATTAAATTTTCTTACCGCCTATATGGCAGGTTTATTTTGATTCCGCCTTTATGGCTGGTTGGACTTAATTTGACTTAATCAGGTTACCGCCTATATGGCTGGATGGTAAAATAATCACTAGTTAATATATTATATTAAGGGAGATATCTAAATAGTAAAAGTTGATCCTTTTACCTTAGCATTTTATTTTATTGTAATTTACTTTTCAACTTTTACTTTACCGCAATTACTTTTCAACATTTTTTCTTTATGTCTTTTACTTTTAAGTTTTTACTAGCCCTAGTTATGTGTCTTAACTAAGTTAGTTATCTGGGGTTGTGATGAATTCTAATATCACCGGTTTATAAGGGGTTATTTTATAGTTTGGGTAATTTAAAGGTTTACTTATTAAGTCTTAAGCTTGATGCGTCTTGTAAATTGGCCACTAATAGGATTGATCTGGTAAATCTAAAATAAACTTGACAAAGGAGTTTTAGGTTTCAGCTTTAGACTTAATAGTCCACGATCTTCCTTGAGGATAGATAACCCTTTAATAGATTTCCTTACAGGATAGACATATACCTGTCGGCAATTTACTTTTCAGCAATTACTCTTCAGCAATTTACTGTCAGTAATTTACTTTTATTTTTTTTACTTTTTACTTTTTACTTTTTACTTTTTACTTTTTTCTTTTTACTTTTACTTGTTACTTTTTTTTACTTTTCAGCAATTTACTTTTCAGTATTTAATTTTCAGTATTTTACTTTATGTCTTTTATTTTATTTAAATTTTTACTACCAGTAAATATGTGTCGTAACTAAGCCAGTTATCTAGGGTTGTGATGAAATCCAATATCACCAGTTTATAAGGGGTTAGATTATAGCTTGGGTAATATAAATGTTTATTTATTGAGTCTTAATCTTAATGCTTTTTATTAACTGGCCATTAATAAAATTGATTAGGTAAACTTAAAATGAACTTGGAAAAGAGATTTTAGGTTAAAGACCTTAGACTCAATAGCCCACGATCTTCCTTGAGGATAGATAACCCTTTAATAGATTTCCTTACAGGATAGACATATACCTGTCGGGCGGGGGTAGCCATAATTGGAACTTAAACTTAATGAATCCAGGTAATTTGGTTGACATAGACATATGGTTCAATTGGGTTATACTGGGTATTTACGTCTGACCATCGATAGAGGCTTTCGCATAATTTAGTGTTCCAGGTTAGTAAACCGATTTATTACACAACCATGAAATAACTACCTCATCTTTTAAAAGATATTAGAAAGATTCACAACCCTAGATAGTTTCCTAATATTGAATTTTCTTAAACCTACTTTCTTGCAATTTTATTTACTTGTTTTTAAATTCAAAATCATCACCATTTCAAATCAATCAATACTTTTTATACTACTTCAACGATACGTGCGCTTGCGTTATACGAGTGTGATTACGCACCGGTCACTTTTTTGGCACCGTTGCTGGGGACTTATTTATCTTTCACTATTTATTTTGGGGTTAGATACGTTACTTATATCTAATTTCTTTTTACTTATTGTTTTTGTTTTCTTGTGTTTCAGGTTCTCAGAAACTACATGAGACGAACCAGAAGCTTTGAACTCCGACCGTTTGACCCAGAAATTTAAAGAACCATCAGACAGTTGAGAAGGGAAAGGCGAGAAGGCCAAGAAACAATCATCAACATGGAACCTGAACATTTGAACGCTGCACCACCAATTCCCATTTGAGACAGAACCATTCTGATGGTTGACGGATTCATTTCATGTATTACACTTCCTCATTTACCAGCAAATGTGTGTGACATAAATCATGCATTCAGATGATTCAGCAGTTAGTGCAGTTTGGGGGAAAAGCAACTGAAGATCCTAATACCCACATCAGCAACTTCCTAGAATTTTGCGGCACTTTTAATTACAACCGAGAAGCTGAAGAAGCAATGAGACTGCGTGTTTTTCCATACTCATTGAAAGACAGAGCTAAATCTTGGCTACATTCACTACCACCAGGTTCCATCACAACATGGAACACCTTAGCCACCAAATTTCTTGCAAAGTACTTTCCACCAGCCAAAACTGGAAAGCTGAGGAATGACATCACATCCTTTGTACAACAAGACTCGGAAACTCTCTATGAAGCTTGGGAAACGTACAAAGATTTGCTCCGGAAATGTCCTCACCATGAGATTCCAAAATGGCTTCAAGTCTAAACTTTCTATAATGGACTTTCTGGACTGATGAGAACCATAATCGATGTTGCTGCTGGAGGAGCTTTAATGGCAAAAGGAGAAGATCAAACCTGGGACCTAATCGAAGAAATGGCCAACAATAATTCCCTGTGGCCAACAGAAAGGAGCATGATCCAAAGAATTGCAGGAATTTATTAAAGTGGAACAGCAGTCAACGCCAAGCTGGATCAGATATGCAAATTCATGGAGACTCTTACCACTGGATCCACAAGTTCACCATATGGAGGAGCACCAGAACCAAACCAACTTGAAAAGACGGTGAATTATGTCAAAAATTTCAACAGACAGGGGAACAATCCATATTCCAACACCTACAACCCAAGGTGGAGGAATCATCCCAATTTTTCATGGAGCAATAATTCAGGGCAAAAGAACAATCCACCACCTGGATTCCAACAGCAGAACTATCCACCACCTGGATTTCAACAACAGACAAAGGCCAGGAACAGGCAAATGAACCAGGAATAACAGAAGTGTTGGCTCAGTTAAAAAAGTATGATGCTATGTTTCAGAGCCAATCTGCTTCCATCAAAGCACTGGAGAATCAAATCGGACAACTGGCTAATGCTCAGAGTTACAGACCGCCAGGTAATCTTCCCAGCAACACAGAACCAAATCCAAGGAACATAGGGAAGGAGCAGTGTCATGCCATCATGTTAAAAAGTGACACTGAAATCAACAAAGATGTTGGAGCCAAAACAACTGCTGAGGAAGTTCCAAAAGAAACAAAGCAACAGATGGAGGAAAAAGAAGCAAAGGAAAAAGAACAGATCACTCCACCTCCACCTTTTCCTCAGCGTATTCAGAAAAACAAACTGGACAAGCAGTTTGCTCGTTTCCTAGAGGTGTTCAAAAAGCTGCACATCAACATTCCATTTGCAGAAGCCTTGGAACAAATGCCCAGCTATGTAAAATTCATGAAATACATTCTTTCACGAAAACAGAGATTGGGAGATTACGAGACAGTAGCATTGACAGAAGAATGCAGCGCCATCATTCAGAGGAAGCTTCCCCCAAAGTTGAAAGATTCTGGCAGTTTCACCATTCCATGCATCATAGGAGAATATAACTTTGGTAAGGCTTTATGTGATTTAGGTGCAAGTGTTAACTTGATACCTTTTTCTATTTTCAGGAAACTATAGATTGGAGAAATAATGCCAACTTCAGTCTCTCTACAACTTGCTGATCAAACGCTCGTATTTCGAAGAGGCGTAGTTGATGATGTGCTGGTCAAGGTTGACAAATTCATTTTCCCAGCAGATTTTATTGTCCTTGATATGGAGGAAGATGCAGACATGCCAATCATCCTTGGGAGACCGTTCTTGGCTACAAGTCGAACCATTATTGATGTACAAAAATGAGAATTAACCATGAGGGTACAGGACCAAGAAGTAACATTCAATGTTTTCAAGGCCATGAATTTCCCAGAAGATGAAAAGAATGAGGAATGTTTCAGATTTGATGTCATACACAGTACCATTCAGAACTCCAATGCAATGCAAAGTTCTATTGACAAACTTAAAACATGTCAATTGCCTGTGGAGCCTGAAGATAAAGCGTCTTTTGCACTGAAAAAGCCAATTCTTGCACTACAAGCAACAAAAGAGAAAAAGTTCCACCAGCTCAACGAATTGGAGGAATTTCACAATCAGCATTTTGAGGATGCCAAATTGTACAAAGAAAAGGAAATGAAAAGACATGATGAGAAGTTAGTGCGCATACAACTGGAACCATGGCAGAAGGTACTGTTAAACAAATCAAGGGTGAAATTCTTCCCATGGAAGCCAAAATCACGGTGGTCAGGTCCATTTGTGATCACCAAGGTTATACCAGACAGAGCCGTTAAGATACATGATACCAACTCTAACAAAGCATTCAAGGTTAAAAATAAGTGTGTCAAGCACTACTAGGGAGAATCTTTTGAACGACAAAAAGAAAGTTTCACACTTTCAGATCCAGCCTAACGTTCGAGAAGTCACGTCTAGCTGACGACGTTAAACTTAGCGCTAGCTGGGAGGCAACCCATGTAATTTTTGTACATATTGTGATCTGGTGTGTTTTATTTTTGTGTGTTTAATTTTTGTAGGTAAAGTCATTTCACGATGGAAGAAGTTCTCGCAAATCTTCACAAGAAATTTTCTTCTCTTCCTCAAAACTCTCTGATGAAAGTCTACAAAGGTCGCTTGGAACGGATGAGATTACTAACGATCCATGGTGTTCCTAATGACATTCATTGGGTAATTGAAGCACGGGTCCGATTGGCATGTGAGTATTCTGATTCCTATAATTTTTATTTACCCGGTTTTGGAAAAAGCACCTATGCAAAGAAACATAGAGCTAAGCAAATGGGTGTTTGTTACAAATGTGCAGGCTGGAATTGCAATACTCGTTGTCGTTCTTTAGGAATGGTGTCTGATAATCGTGAAGACAAAATTAAATTCATTAGGGATCTCTTGAATAAGGATTTTGTAGATGATATATCTTCAACTCTTGAGACGCATCCCAGTGGATATATTCATACAGCCATTCGCAAATTACATACACAATTCCAAAAAGAAAGACAACAGTTAAGTCTCGGGAATCTAACTCAAAAAGACCTTGTTTGCCAATTTATAAGAAAATTGGATGGGAAGCTTGTCCCTGACGCATAGACGTCAATCAAGCTGTAAATTATTATAAATATTATATCTCTTTGTCTTTTTCTAATAATTGTGATTTGTTTTGTTATTTTCTTTTATTTTCTCCAACATGATCCAGACCTTTTTGACTATCACGATTTATTTTACTGTTAACTAATAATTGTTATTTGGCAGGTACTAGTGCTATTATTTTACTCACCCTTTTCAGGTGTTATAAATTCAACTCATCATTGCACTTTTGAAGACATCCCGAGTAAAACATGGAAGCCACTTCAAGAAGACGAGTTGAAAACATCTGTGTGTTTTGCGGTACTAGTGTTGGTGTTAAGCCACAATACGTAGAGGCAGCACATGAATTGGGTCGAGTTTTAGCTGCAAGGAATATGCACTTAGTATATGGCGGAGGTAATCTTGGACTAATACGGATCGTTTCAAATGCCGTACAGGAAGGAGGCAGTCACGTTTTGGGAATCATCCCAAAACCCTTGGCGGAGGCAAATCTTATTAGACCATCAAATGGAGAAGAACTAATTGTGCCAGGTATGTCTGAACGACTGGTAGAAATGATTAACTGTGCTTATGCTTTTATTGCTTTGCCAGGTGGCTTGGGTATATTGGAGGAAATTTTTACAGTGTTATCTTGGCCGAACCTGAACATACACCAGAAACCGCTTGGACTATACAACATTGAAGGATTTTATGATTTTCTTTGTGTGTTTCTTGATGATTCCCGAAGAAATGGGTTCGTGACAAAACCTATGAAAGAACTCATCTTTATTGCTAGAACTGCTCCGGATCTAGTTGACCAAATCTTAGCCTATGAACCACAAATTGATCCTATCCTTTCAAAGATAAATTGGTCTGAGGACAATCGTGGTAAGAGGCGTCAGATTAATCTGGATCTTAACCTTTAACTTTTCGTGTAAAATTTCAGCTAACCAGGTACTATCTTCTAAACTCTTCTTACACTGTTTAAGACATTGGGGACAATGTCTCATTTAGGTTTGGGGGAGGAAATTAGTTGATTAGTATCTTGTTTTTAGTTGTGTTGTTTTTATTTTTAGTCCAAAATCTTTTGAAAAATTTTCAAAAATTACAAAAATATTTTGCGTTTTTGTGTTTTTATTTTGACTAAGAATGTGAAATTGGTGAGAGATAACTATGTAAGGAGTTCTCATTCCTGAGATGTATCTCAAACCTATTTCGGAATAAGTTAATTTTTGTTTATTTCCTTTTGAATTATTTAATTTGTAAACTCTCCATAAAATTGACTAAAATGGATTTTCATATGCTCAGTTGGCAGGTATTATCAACATGCATGGTAACATACGGACATGAGCTATAATTGAAAAGTTTGTAATATTCAGTGCTCTAGTTTAATTGGAGGAAGCATCTCAAAAAGTGATGGAGTAAAAAAAATATCTGAGATCCGAGTTATTAAGTTTGTAAGGGTGTTTTAACACCTAGTGCTCTAAAGCCAACTGGTTTGGGAGTCACTGGCCCAAAGCTCGCTACATGGATCAAAGATGTTGCAAAAATATATATATCTGAAGTTTGAGTAATTAAGTACGTAGGGATGTCTTAACACCTGGTGCCCTAAAGCCAACTGGTTTGGGAGCCACCGACCCAACACTCGCTACATAGATGGAAGATATTGTATATAAATAAAAAAAATCTGAAAAATTATTCCATTGCTGCAAAAAGTGTGAATTATGATAAAACTTTAGGACAAAAATATTACTCTCTTATCAACTGCACTTGTAACTGTTGTGGGCAAAAATGAGTTGTTTAATATTTTGTTGGTTGTGCATATGGAGAATGGTAAATATAATCGGAGAATTTACTTATTCGGTAATTTAAAAAGAAAGAAAACAACTAGTAACTTGGAGTAGAAGTTTCACCTGATTAGTCACTAACTTCTTTATTCTCTTTTTCTCTTGTCTTTTTGCTTTTGTGTGCATTAGTTTCACTACCTTTTTACTTTTGTAAAATGTTTGTGGGTATCATTGTTGTAAACCCTCATGAGGCTACAACTCGTCCACTAGGGACACCTAGGGGTTTAAAGGCTTGTTGCATACGCTAAATGCAACCGTGATCCCTACGAAAGTGGCTTAATTAAATTTTATTTTAAAGATGTTTATGTTATTTTATTCTGTGTTTTGCTCGATGACTAGCAAAATGTTAGGTTTTGAGGTGTGATAAGTGGTAATTTTATCACTATTTCCCACTCATTTAACTCAATATTTTGAATAGTTTTTGAGTTTTGTGAATATTTTGATGTGTTTTGTGTTATTTTGTAGATAAATAAAGTTTCAGGACTCTCTGGAGGCTATTTGGGGCCAAAATAGTGAAAAACGGTCAAAAGGGCATTTTCATAATTTTACACGTCGCGACGCCTAACGTGAGCCGTTCCATGCTAATGTACGCCGGGGACATGTGTCACCATCACATCCGATATGCTAACGTGCGCCGGGTCCACATGTCAAAATCTGAGAAGTTTGACTTTGCTAACGTGCGTCGTGCCATGTGTCACCATCACAGCCGGTCTGCTAACATGCGTCGTGCCACGTGTCACCATCATACAGTGCCGACAATCGCCATCGTCACGTGTCGCCACGTGTCACTCCACGTGTCAGCCACATCATCGTCCACATCACCAGTTGACCGAGTCAACGTGCCACGTCACCGCCACATCATCATCAGCCAATCACAACTCACCACGTGTTGTAATCCTACGGTGCCGACAATCACTGTCGCCACGTCATCGCCAAGTTAGCGCCACATCAGCATAATCATTGAGTTGCCAGCTGCATTGCCACGTGTCACCTTAACACCTTATCCATAATAACACGTGGGAGATAAAAATCTGAAGCTGACGAACCAGAAGTAGACATGTCGCCCGTCGCGATGCGAAAAGCCTTGCGTGTCGCGAAGCGCGAGTCCTACCGGGGTCTATAAATAGAGCTCGAGGTTTCAGTTTTAGATGTACCTTCCTCTCTGAATTCTCTGATGTAAATAGAGAGTTTTATATCTAGTTTCTTTTAATTTTAGTTTTGTAATTAAATTTTAATTACGTTCTGTAATAGTAATAGTAATTTACTTTCTTTACTTTTACAGTTTTTACTATTCAACCATGAGGAGGTAACTTCCCCCTGCTAGGGTGAAATGTGATTCTTTTACTATTGCTATTTAGATTAATTTCCCTTAATTATAATATATTCACTATTTAAAATTTGACTTAAAAAGGATATCGCTATATTGGTCGGTTGGTAATTCATTTTAAATTGGTTTAAACCTGACTAAGCAAGGATACCGCCAGATTGGTCTGTTGGTAATTAAATTTTCTTACCGCCTATATGGCAGGATTATTTTGATTCTGCCTTATGGCTGGTTGGACTTAATTTGATTTAATCAGGTTACCGCCTATATGGCTGGTTGGTAAAATAATCACAAGTTAATATATTATATTAAGGGAGATATCTAAATAGTAAATAGTAAAAGTTGATCATTTTACCTAGCATTTATTTTATTGTAATTTACTTTTCAGCTTTTATTTTACCGTAATTACTTTTCAGCATTTTTACTTTATGTCTTTTACTTTTACGTTCTTACTAGCCCTAGTTATGTGTCGTAACTAAGTTAGTTATCTGGGGTTGTGATGAATTCTAATATCACCGGTTTATAAGGGGTTTTTTTTATAGTTTGGGTAATTTAAAGGTTTACTTATTAAGTCTTAAGCTTAATGCGTCTTGTAAATTGGCCACTAATAAGATTGATCTGGTAAATCAAAAATAAACTTGACAAAGGAATTTTAGGTTTCAGCTTTAGGCTTAATAGCCCACGATCTTCCTTGAGGATAGATAACCCTTTAATAGATTTCCTTACAGGATAGACATATACCTGTCGGGCGGGGGTAGCCATAATTGGAACTTAAACTTAATGAATCCAGGTAATTTGGTTGACATAGACATATGGTTCAATTGGGTTATACTGGGTATTTGCGTCTGACCATCGACAGAGGTTTTCGCATAATTTAGTGTTCCAGGTTAGTAAACCAATTTATTACACAAACATGAAATAACCACTTCATCTTTTAAAAGATATTAGAAAGATTCACAACCCTAGATAGTTTCCTAATATTGATTTTTTTTAAACCTACTTTCGTGCAATTTTATTTACTTATTTTTAGATTCAAAATCATCACCATTTCAAATCAATCAATCAACCTGTTAGATACTAGTAATCATTTGACCTTATAAAATTAATAGATTAGGTATTAAGTCCTCGTGGGATCGATACTTTTTATACTACTTGAACGATACATGCGCTTGCGTTATACGCGTGTGATTACGCACCTGTCAAATATGCCACCTGAATTTCAGACATGATAAGTGATAAAAACAACTAGTGAAGTTTTCGAAAACATTTGCCTGAAGCTTTAAAAAGAGAGAAAGCTAGAAGAAGTATAGAACTAGAAAGTAAAGAAAGATATATATATTTAGAGCAGGTCAAAATAATAGATTGAATAGAAACAGAATTGATAGTAAATTAAATACATGAGCTAGTACCAGTAAAGATAATAGAATTTGCAGAAACAGATATAAGAATGACAAATAGACTCATATAAGGTTTATTCCTTCCTCAAAAAATCCCATAGAGTAGATCCAAAAACTTTTGAGGTCCATGTATGCATAACAAGCTTTCCAAATGATAAATGATAGCTAGAAAAGTAAAAAAGCAAGTAATCCGATCTAGTTATGAAGATTCCTAATAGGTTTAAGATTCCTAGAAGAACATAAGGATTTCAGATACCATAGTTTAAAATCAAGACTTAGTAAGACCAATATCATAAGAATAAGCAAATAGTTATATTAGCAAAGGAGTCCAAAATAAGTGACTCTGTAACTTGATCATTTTCCGACCTCATAGAGAAACTAGATAGGAAAACTTCCTAGCTGGGTCCATCTCATACCTATTCTAAAATAGGTAATAGATTAAGCAAGGGCAATCGGTAAATGACACCAGTACAAGAGTATTGAACATTGTTTAGCATTCAGACCTTATTGACCAGAATAAGGTAAATGTATATGTACGAAGACCCATTGCCTATCGTAGTATACCACAAAATAGAAACAGAAAACCTTAATAGATAAGTTTACCAGATAGAGATCTATCGAAACTGTAAAAATTAGTAAGAGAGCCTAGTGTAGCACATGACGTAGACAAGCTCGCCTGAAGTTTGAAACACCAGCTTTGTGAAAACCGTGAGCTTCATCTCCTTGGAGGAGAAATTTTTTCTTTCAAAATTTATTCTTGCTAGCACATAAGGAGTCAACTAAAGTTGATAGGGAAACTCACCCAAGTGTTGGAAACACTCTACAAAGCTTGGAGCTTCCACACATCCATGAAAAAGTTTTGAAATCTCAACATATCAAAGTAAGTAATTTCTGCACCTTGTCTTTGATTTATTCACACTCAAATCATCTTAGTGATCTTGTGGCATGTGTAGGACACTAACAATGGTATTAGAGCCATCCTATGTTTGATTTGAAAATCTAGGGTTCATGACTTTAATTTGGGGATTTTGTGTTTGGAACATGATTTGCCTAAATTGGTTGTTTGTTTATGGTTGGATGATGTTGAATTGGATTTGTACATCTAAGGAATTGAGAAAAATTGATTAGATCAAAAATCCCCAAATCCATCCCCTTGGCCGAATGTTACCCTATGAATGCTCATGGTGAATTTTTGAAATTTGACAATTAGATATGTTAATTGGCATGAAATGAATGTTAGATGTTGATTTAATTGGATTGAAATCAAATTACATGATGAATTCCTGTCAAAACCGTGAGCTATAAGCATGTAGAATGAATTGTTTTGCTTCAATTTTGTGTTGGACATGAATTGGAATTAAAGAGCATGATTAATTGGATTAATTAGTGTTTTGGAAACATTAGATTAGTTGATTAATTATTTTAATTACACTTGAATTGAATTAATATGTAATTTGGAAAAATGTATTAATTTAATTGTTGTAATTGGGCTTAATGGGCTTGGTTGGGCCAAGTTTGGTTTTGGACAATTGGGTTGGATCCAATTTGGCCTAAAACCATTTCCATAAAGTCCAAATATGACAATTGGGCCTTTAATAATTTTATTGGGTCCAATGGGCCAAAATTGATTTTGGGCAAATGGTGATTCCTAATTGGGCCTTGGCATCTTGGGTTTGATCCATAATGGCCAAAGCCCATGCCTAAAGATTTAATTAAAAGCCCATTGGACTTTAATTGAATAGTATTGGATACTAATTGGGTCTTTGAGACCCATAAAGATTGGATTTGGAATCCAAGTCTAAAAGGCACTATTAAAAGTGTAATTATTTAATTTGGAATTAAATATTAATTAGTATTGGATTTAAAATTGTAGTTCGATATAATTCAAGAATATGTAATTTGAGTATTTATTCTTAAATGAGTTGGACTCGCGCAAATCAAATCGTTGTTTGAACAATGAATAGTCATTAATTCAAAGATTAATTAATTGGATTAGATTGATTGAATAACATGCTATGTGTGAATACTTGGATGTATTGTATGAATAATGTATATCGGATGGACATTAGAAGGGTGAGGGCAATTTTGGAAATTGTTGTAATAAATTTAGAATTTATTAAATTGGACCTGCGTGTCCAGCCTATTATCTATTTTCTTATTGTATTCCTCTTCTTACCAATTCCCCTCAATGTAAATGAGGTTTCTTTAATGTATTATGTAATTGGGTAGAAGTATGTAAAGTGCTAGCGGGAGAGAGGAAATGGAGAGATTTGTTCTAGGAACAAAGTTTGTTATATATCCATCTGCATATCATTATTAATTTATTTCGCGCCTTATTATGATTTTAGAATGTATGCTTAAGGGTGTATGATGAGACCTAATCAAATATAATAAATTGGTTGCCAATTACGTAAAAAACCCTCATCAAATATTAAGCGTTTTTCCTTCCATTGAGTGGTTCTCTCTCAAGATCCAAGATTGGCATTGGTTTGTTGGCCAAAGTCAAGACCATTATCCATCGCGGATGTGTTTGAACCACGAAAGCTTTGTTCCATATCGCATGTCTTGGGAGGTTGTGACTTGTTGGCCAAAGTCAAGGTCACTTCTAGTTCATCGACGTTGATTACGAAGCTTTCCCACAGTCAATGGGTTCCGCTTAACTGGAATTTTTAAGTTTCTTGAGCCAAGCCAATGCTTAGTTGATTCAGAGGAAAATGTTAGGAAATATATTGGATATATTTGCATATATTGGATATGTGTTTCGGACTCTGAGGTCCACCTACTGGATCTAGGAATTGGATGAGATCCAATTGATCTTAGAGATCTACCTAGTTAAGTTTCATACAACTTGTTGGCCAAAGTCAAGGTTGTGTGTTATTTAACGGGATCCTAGCCCATTAGGAAACTAGGTTTCCCGAGTACTCCACAGAGGGTTAGAGGCTCGTCGAAAAATAGTGGGAGGTAGGTATTAAATTTGCAATTTCGTTTAAATACTTGCCAATACAAGCTCTTTTATTTTATTTATCGTTGTTATAAATATATTAGTTGGACTAATATTTAATATTGCTTTCTTTGAACAGTTAGACTGTACAAGACACTACTCCACTTATAGTTGGTCATATAGTTGGACTATAGTAACCATTACATTTTGAGTGTACCCAAAATCGTTGATTGGATAGTTGGACTATTGCAATCGAGATGGCTGGAAAGATTAGCGTCAAAAGACATAATGCTGGGTGAAAATGTCTTTAACGGCGTAAATTTTTCAGATTAGGAAATGAATCTCAGGATAGTCTTGGGAGTTGAGAAGTTACTCTTTTGGATAGAGAATCCTCTCGGGCCCTGAGCCCGGAATTGAGCAAATAGTAGAGCATGAGCTTAGGAAGACTCATCGTGATGAAAACTTTAGTGCTCAATCTGTTATGCTTGCCGCAGTGACTCATTAATTTCGTCGTCAGAACTAAGGATTAGATCCTTATACCATGATGTTGAAATTAAAGGATCTTCATAGATATAACCTTAGATCTTGGAAGTACGAATTACAAAAGAAGCTCTTTCGCTCGCGTATGTCAGGGGGTATATCTATCAAGCACTAGGTGTCGCAGATGATTGCGGACATCGAATAGCTAGATTAGCTGGGCATTACCTACGAGGCCGAGACTTCCATAGATTTGATCTTACAGTCTCTGCCCAAAAGCTGGGGCAGGTTCATCATGAACCAAGAGAAAAGTCTTTGAGAGTTAATGGCTATGCTCAAATAGACAGAGCCAGAGCTTCCAAAAATGCAAGAAGCGCAAGGCGCATCTTACTTCGACATCCCAGAAGGCCAAGGCATGGCCAAAGGCTTATGAAAGGAATGAAGTAAAGGGCAAAGGTAAAATCATCACAGTCTTCTGGGAAGACAAAGGACATATCCCAAGATGTCTGCCTAAAATATGGCAAATGGGGTCACTGGAAGCGTGAAAGCCGTATAGACAAGGCAGACATGAAGGAAGTGAAGGCGGACAAGGCTCCGACTTCAGGTATGTTTGTCATAAACATGTCCACTGCTAGTTTTAAAATTGGATTTTGTTACTAGATATGGTACATACATATGTACTGATGTGCGGGATCTGCTGATAAGCAAGAGACTGGCTTCAGATGAGATCGACCTACGAGTCAGAAACGGGATGTGTGTCGTTGTTTTGGCTGCGGGAACCTAAGTTTTGGAATTACCATTTCGGGCATGTACTTAAATAAGGAAACTGTTATAATGTACCTAGTTTGTCTAGAAACATTATCTCTATATCTAGTTTAACCCTTTGCGGGTATACCTTTATGTTCCAGAACACTGGGTGTTTTTGTTTATAAAGATGATATTGAGATATACACATTATATGTGAATAACAGTATTTATATTTTGAATATAAATGAATCTCAAACATATAATATGACAAACAAAAAGGCTCAAACTGAATAAATCAGATGAAACTTATTTGTGGCAATGTTGTCTGGGACACATTAACAAGACTCGTATATCCACACTTTCGAAGAGTGGATACATGGACGGATTTGATCCTAATTCATATGACGTCTGCGAATCTTGTTTATTAGGCAAAGTGCCTAAAACGCCTTTTAGCGGTAAAGGTGTACGTGCCACCAAGCTGTTAACCTTCGATCATAGTGACATATACGGGCCCATATCTAGCCAGGCTAGAGATGGATATGAATAATTTATAACCTTTACGGATGTTGCATCAAGTTACGGTTATGTGTTTCTTATGAAACACAAGTCGGAAACTTTTGATAAATTCAAAGAGTTTCGACATGAAGTAGAAAAACAAACCGGCAAAAGTATTAAAACATTACAATTGGACCATGGTGGAAAATACTTAAGCATTGAGTTTCTCGATTACTTGAAAGATTATGGTATTTTTTTCATAGTGGACTCCTCCCGGAACACCTCAATTGAGTGGTGTGTCCGAACGGAGAAACCGAACTTTGTTGGACATGGTTAGGTTAATAATGAGCCACACTGAGTTACCAATTTCCTTCACGGGATACGCATTGAATAGTGAAATACTTATTTTGAATAAGGTTCCGTAAAAGTCTGTTGGACAGACTCCATATGAAATATGGACAGGAAAGAAACCGGGTTTCTCATTCCTGAAGATTTGGGAATGCTAGGCATATGTTTGGATGGTACCAAACTAGAACCCAAATCGGACAAGTGCCTATTTGTAATTGGTTATCCTAGGGAAACCAATTCCATAACTCATAAGAGAACAAAGATATTTGTTGCTCTCCATACGGTTTTCCTAAGAGGAATTCCTAAATGTAGTGGTAAGTGGGAGGAAAGTAGAACTCGATGAAAATCAGAGTAATAATGTTCCAGGCACCGATCCCTTAAACGGAACACGAACAGTTCATCAGGGATGAGACTGTCCCATAATCATCTAATACACAAGAATCGCGTAGGTCGAAGAGAGTCAGAAAACAACCTAAGAGGTATAGGTTTCTGATCTCACCTCATATAGATTTCAATCTTATTGAGGAAGACGAACCGACTATGTATGAGGAAACGATACAAGATATCGACTCCGTTTATGGCAAGGTGCTATGAAGTTCGAAATGGATTCCATGTATACCAACCAAGTTTGGATATTGGTTGATGTACCAGAAGGCATTGTGCCTATTGGTAGCAAATGAGTCTTCATGGTGAAGACACACATGGACGGCAACATACAAACGTACAAAGCTAGGCTTGTAGCGAAAGGGTATCGTCATCAACATGGCATCGATTACGATGAAACCTTTTACCCGTTGCCATGATTAAATCCATTCGGATAATGTTTGCTAATGCTATATATTTCGTTTAAGAAATATGGCAGATGGTCATCAAAACCACTTTCCTTAACGGAAACCTTTTGGAGGATGTTTTATACAACAGCCTGACGGTTTTGTCGTGCCAAAACATGCAAACAAGGTTTGCAAGTTAAATCGATCCATTTATGGATTGAAGCAAGCATTGCGTTCTTGGAACCAACGTTTTGATGAGATCATAAGGGTATACGGTTTCATTCAAAACGATGATGATTCTTATGTATATAAGAAGGCTAGTGGGAGCGCACTGACATTGATTGTCCTATACATTGATGATGTATTGCTTCTTAGGAATGACATTCCCATGCTACAATCGGTGAAAGCTTGGCTTTCATTAAAATTCTCCATGAAAAACTTGGGAGAGGCAACCTTTATTCAAGGAATAAAGATCTACTGGGATAGATCTAAAATTTGTTGGCACTCTCCGAGAACTCTTACATTGTTAGACATGTACGCGACTTGGTGTCTCATATGCTTCAAGAATCTGAAGTCACAATCAGGCCGATCCCGGTGATGGTCATTGGATTAATGTAAAGAACATCCTTAAGTATCTTAGACGAACTAAGGATGCATTCTTAATCTATGGAGAATGAGAACTTGAAGTGACTAGGTTCACCTACGCAAGTTTCCTAACCGATAAAGACGACTGTAAGACGCAATAAGGGTACATATTTTATTTGAATAACAGAACAGTGAGCTGGAAATCTTCCCAGCAAGATATTGTTGCCGATTCAACAAAAACAGAATATATTGCTGCAGCTGAGGCAGCAAAAGAAGCATTTTGGATCTATAAAATTCCTAATTAGATTAGGAGTAGTTCTGTTAGCAGCTGAGCTGGGCTACAGCACAGGCAAAGGAATTACGGTCTCATCAATGATCCAAGATCGTTTCAAATGATACCTTGCATATCCGCTGACGAAAACGATATCTCAGCATAAGCATGAGCGACCCGTACATAGTTCAAGTGTTAGACACTTGAGTGATTGGCTATAGGCCAAGTGGGAGATTGTTGGACAATTATGACCCATAACATCACTATTTGTAAAAGACATGGTGTTCTTTGTACAAATTACCTATGTGACAAAGGAAATTACTCTTTTATCATTTGTGATTGGATTACTTGGATATATAAATGATAAAAGTACATATGATTAATACCAGATTAATAAGATATGAGACAATATTAATCCACGAAAGGTTTAATTATTAAATATCCCTAGTCGTAGTATTATCGAGACTGGACATCGATAATGCGGAATAGGCTAGTATTGTACTTGTTCGCGTTATGGAAGCATAACGGCATAGTTCTCATATATTTAAGTATATGATTCTTATGCAAGTGTGATAGGAGTTTCTGTTAGCCGTTGGATTGGGAACAGCTTCACTCTGGATAGACCCATCGGTATCCCATTGGTAGTATGACTATGTGTCTATGTGAATCCGAATCAGGGTAGGTGTATGTGGTCTTAACCTGAGACTTGCATCGCTAATTCTTGCGACAATTAGTATACTTTGGTTTTGGTCATCCGGAGCTTTAACAGGTTCTGTGTACGCCTCTTCTGGGTATACTGAGAATCGTAGTGTATTGGGTGTGATGTCAAGATGGAAGTATCACTTCAGTCAAATGGAGATGATGATCACGCATGGATACAGAACTAGTACTCTTAAATGCTATAGCTATCGGGATAATATGACTAGGTCATGATTATCTGATTACAGAGACTAGTTGCTAGTGATCCGATATATTCTTCGTACGGGGCAGACATAATTTCAGCCCTAGGCCTAGCATGTGACATCAAATACTGGATCATAATACGTAATACTTTGTATACTACGCCTAATACAGATTATATATATTCCATATTGAATATATTTAAGGGGAATTGGGTAGGCACGGTGCTTTGCTAGAAGCCAACCATGTCTTGAAAATCGGTAAGAACATGGTACCGGGTACGCACGTGTTCGGATAGTCCGACAACCGTATTTACTGCCAACATATCCAGGGATCTCTTGGGTCCCTTCCCAAAGATTCACCGATGACATTTGACTCGAACATAATTAATCTGGGATTAATTATGAGAGAGAAAATTAATCTGGGATTAATTACGACAAGAATTAATCTGGGATTAAATTTGTCGAGAGGAGAGAACGCGATTAATTTAGAATTAATCGGCAAAATGAATTTAATAGGGAAATTAGATTTTACTATTTAATTAATTGGGCTAAAAAATATATTAGATATATTAATTGAAATTGGATTTCAATAGGAATTAAAATTGGATTTTAATTCGTGCGAACGAATTAATTTGGAATTAATTTACGAGCGACTTTCGTAATAATTTTGCGAGGCATTATTATTTAATTAAATTGGATTTAATTACATCGCAACGGAAAATTCATTTTATTGGATTAAACGAACCCGAGCCCGAAGTGTGTAGTTTCACACAACTTGAATTTTGAATTTAAGCGTGGGACACACTAAATTACATCACTAGTAAATCACTTTGATAAAAGTAGTTGAAATAGTAATTGGATTACTTATTACACACACCATCCAACTTAAAGTTACTTTTGAAGTCAACATTTTGGATTAGATTTTGGAAATCAAAAATACATTATTCCTCTTCCTCTCTCTTTGTGAAAACCGTGAGCTTCATCTCCTTGGAGGAGAAATTTTTTCTTTCAAAAGTTGTTCTTGCTATCACATAAGGAGTCAACTAAAGGTGATAGAGAAACTCACCCAAGTGTTGGAAACACTCTACAAAGCTTGGAGCTTCCACACATCCATAAAAAAGTTTTGAAATCTCAACCGATCAAAGTAAGTAATTTCCGCAACTTGTCTTTGATTTATTCACACTCAAATCATCTTACTGATCTTGTGGCATGTGTAGGACACTAACAGTTGGTCAACTGGTTTGACCGTTTGCCCGTTACGCGTAGTAGTTATCGAAAAATATTTTCGTAAAATAATTCGTCATGTTTCGAAATATATTATGTTATTAAATGTTAATAAATGATATATTTAAACTTATTTGGGTGAATTAAAAATATTTGATGTTAATTAATTTGCTCGGAAAATTTTAAAATGTTTAAAAACCTTTTTAACCTTCTACCGCGCCTTTCGGCTGCGTACACCCCAACAAATCTCTAGTTTGTTTGCTTGGTAATTTATTTGTTGTGTTGAATATGTTTGAAGTATACAAAAATCAGAATTTTTGGATTTAGGATGAAGCCAATTTTGGAAGTTGAGTGACCTGCTACCACTACAACCCAATTTTATTTTCTGAACAACCCTTGAATTTCGGTTTAGAGCTTGATTTCCGAAATTAAAACTGAAATCCGTAAGAACCGACATAAACTAGATACATTAAGGTCCATTCTAATAAAATTTCAGTATATGATTCATTTCCAATTAAGTACAGCGAATTTTCAAATTTAGACATCAATCAGTGAGTTTTCAGCGACTTTGTAGAATCTAAGTTTCTGCTACCACACTTGCCTAACTCAAAACCTAAGACCGTAAAATTTATAGATACCATAGATATCTCCTACATTCAGAAAGATTAAGTGTCCATGCATTACATATTCTTTTATGCCATATGAAAATTTTCAGAGTGATAGAAACTAACAATTGTTTTTACTTTAGATCGACATCAGAATAATCGACGGTCGCCCACGTCATGTATCGCTCTCGATTTTCCATAGCACAGTTAGTGGATATTTTATTTTCAGAATGTTTTATTGATTTTATAAAGTTAAATGAATTTACTTATGTTTAAGTTATACTCTGAGATGAAACCAAGTTGCCAAAATATTTTGATGAATTAAGAATATTTTTGGACCAGTTGAGAAATATTATCATACTTTTGATATTTTGAGATGAGTTCTTTTATGATTTTTCTTTATGAATTGGGGGAAAACCCCAATCTTAAAGACTTTGAAATTGACGGATTATGAGATTTACGGATACAGAAGTCATGTGCATATGTAGTTTCAGGACTAGGGGGACGGTGCTATATAAGGCCCTAGATCCTAATTTCAGGGCCAGGATGACATCGTTGATTAGCGCTCTTGTCTTTAGTTCAATAACTCGGGGAACGGTGAGACGTAATGCCCTAAGGCATTATTAGGTGTATGGGGGACGACGATACGTAACATCCCCATACATCAGTTTTTTTTCCAAATGCCATAGAAACAACAGTTTTATGAAAGAATTTCAGAAAGAACTAGTTTTACGAGAGATATCAGAGTTTAATATAAAGAAAGACGTTTCCAGAAAAGTTCTTTTTTGCAAAAGAGATTGTTTTTCATAAAATATTTTAGTTCTCATTTTAAACTCTTCACTCACTAGGTCATTCAAAAGATCTACCCCCCCCCCCCCCACACTCTCTAGTGTTTTCAATTTTACTGGTCTACTCAAAGAACGAGCTCGAGATGGTGGATACTGATGGTAGTCACTATGGTTATTGGGTCCACACATCAGTTAGGTCTGAGGTATATAGATCGGTCAAAGTCAATGTTGTAATAGTTAAAGTACAAGTCGGGTTTAAGTTGCATGAGAGTCTTTACTTAAGGTTGTCAGAGACAAAGATACTAGAGTTTAGCATAGCAAGTTTAGAGTTGTAAAGGAAAAAGTTTGTTCCACGAAATTAAGTTGGGCAAGTAGCCCTCCAGTGTAAGTGTGTGATTTATGTTTGTCAAATAATTAGAAAAACAGTAGAGTTGAAATAGTCAGTTAGTTAGTTAGAGGCTAAAGGTGATAGGGTGACCTATCTCATGCTGGTAGGATCTCCGATATGGGGATGTTACAGTGGTCCATTCTATAATTATATGGCGACCTTGATCCGGGATCGTCCTATTAGGGTTAGTGCTCAGAGCGCCAATCCTGCTCGTATTTATGTCCGATTCATGAATACGAACAATTCTTTTTTTCCATAATATTACTTATATATGGTTACACCTCTTATTTTTATACAGTTATTTGATCTAATTACTATTAGATTGAAACTAAATCTGATTTAGTGATATGTATATATTAGACAAAGACCCTGGATTTACAACGTAGTGTGCAGTTACAACGTAGTTTGTAATTGACTTTGGGAAATGTCACTATAAGTTATATATTCTCAAATATAGTTCCTGGTCAAGATTTACTGACACGGGTTGGTTAGTAAAATCCACTGAGACCAGTGCATGTCGTATATCGAGACTTGGTCAGATGGTTTATCCCAATGAACCATGAGTATTTGGAGACTCGTATAGACGTGTAGGTTTTTATTTGATAAAAATGAACGACTCATCGAATATTTCCTAATATATGGTACACTAACGTCAATATGAATCTTCTCGAGTCGAGTAGCATAGTAGTCTTTCGACTTGAGATACCATTGTGGATATATGAGACATCTTTCACACTTTGATGGCAGTCACGTTACCGATCTATTTAAATCAGACCTCCGCCTGCTCGTTTGGTGTAATGATATCCTGTGAGTATTAGATAGAATCCGTCAGTCTTGTGTACAGGGCATATGTATCATATACATATTTGCGATCTAGTAAATCCATGGTCATGGTATACTTCGAAAGTGAGTTTCGAGTGTTATTTAGAGATCGTAAATTAGTAAGTCGACTATATTTTACCTTAGGGATTTGACATTCATATCTATATCCCTGGTATAATATTCGAATCGTTTAAGGGTTAAACGAAAAATACATGCATAAGGGGTATTTCGATCATTTCCTAATTAATGTGTATTTATATTTAATATATGATTTTATTAAATACACATTAATTAATTGTCAAATAAGATATTTGACATAGATCATAAATATATGTATTTTGATTATTTAAAGTAAATATGATACATATATTTAGATATATATATTTAAGTAATTATTTAATTATTTAATTGTTAAATAATTAAAGTAATTAAAATACAAATATCTAAAGTGATATTTTATGTTAGGAAATGATTAAAATGTAAATATCTAACTTATTTACATTTATGGTTAAATGAGTAGTTATCAAATTGGATTTGTTAACTCTAGCTTGATTTTTATTTTTGGTTAAATGAAAATTTTTTTCCTTCACCATTTTGTCCCTCTAATTTCGTCCATCACCAAGTATATAAGGGAAATATGTTTTCCTTTGCTTTGTTAATGAAAAACCTAGCCTCCAAAAATCATAAAAGCTCTCCAAGGATTTTAGAGAGAAAGAATACCAATAAGAACAAAGTTAAGGTAATCTTTAGTTCTCTTTAGCTTAGAAAATTTATTTTTGTTGTTCTTGCTTGTATTCTTTATGTTTTATAGATTCTTACAAAAGTTGTAGAAATTCTTTACACTCTAAAATTTGAGGCTTTTTGATTTGGTTGATGGATTTGGTGGCTAGATGCATGTGTGAAGTAAGATTGGGTAATATTAGTTCAATTTTGTTATATAATGATTTGTTGCCATTCTAGAGTGTTATGACCACTCTTGTAATACCTAGAATTGTTATTGAGTTCTTCATTGGTAGTGGCTTTGATTGGTGTAAATATTAATATGATTAATATTGAGAAAATTGGATTTAGAGCATGAAAAATGATATTTTAGGAACCCATATCCGATCTGAAAATTCTGAAATTTTGGTGATGAAATATGTTATTTAAATGTATTGGATATGTATTGGGCATTGAAATAATTGCCAGAAATTATTTCGGAATGAAAATATACGAAAACGGTAAAAAACGGCGTTACCGGGTGAGTTTCGGGCTTACCGGATAACAGCTGTCCAAACAGAAAATTGGTCACTGTTTGGGCAGCCCATGAACTGCCCAAGTACTATTGGGGCTTACCTGGGAAGTCCCCATGTGTATTTGTTGGTCGGTTCGAGCAAAAATCGTTTTATGTCATTTTACGGAAAAATATTTTCGTAAAAGTTTCACGATGTTTTCTAAATTATTTATATTGTTATTTGATAATAAATATAATATGTTTAGGTGAAATATGAATGAATTATTCATATGTATTATTCATATTGGATATTGAATAATTTATTCGATAAGTTTTAAAGTTTTAAAGTTATGATTTCGCTCGAACCGCGCCCTTCCGTTGCGCATGACCCCAACACGTCCATGTGGTGACATGAGAATGGAGACACCTGATATGATGTGATCATATAGGATGAACTCAGAAATAAATGAGTTTCTTATATTATCCGTTAAAATAAAGAATTCATTTCAATATACTAGATGGTCATATATGGATTAATCGGAATCCTAAGTGTACTGCAAACTCCTGCATGGTAGCAATCCCGATCAATAACTACGTACTTTGGGAAATGTTTTGGTCTGTAGCTGAGGATGTTTTATATATATATGGAATTCACTCATTCTTGAGAGAAATAGATAAGTATCTTTCTTAAGGGTTGATTCGGTACTTGAACGATTAGAGCGCTCAAGTCTTTCTATTATGAATATTCATAATGGTTATGAATAAATCATTCATTAGAGAATCAATGGTACTTAAGGTAAAAATAATTATATGGGTATAACGGTATTATAATCCGGCTCTAATTATGAGATAGTCGTGAATGGCCAATCCGTATGTAATGACTATATCGATGGACATCGACGTAGTTCAACTTATATTATTTATCTACGGCAATGAGAGTGCAGCTTTGAGTTTTTAGTGGAATAACTTGAAATTAATAATTCGGAATATTTATTTAAAGATTTTAATTAATATTTTGGGATTATTGGAGCTCGAAACTGTAGGTCCATTTAGTCCATGTGCTAGCTCGATATACTGTAGCAAATTAAATATAATTGGGTAGTCCAATTATTGTGTATATATATATATATATATTAATGAGAATTAATAATATACTTTGTCACACATGAGACTTTATATTAAATTTAATATAAGGTTTTCATTTAATTAATGATTATGAGATAATCATTTAAAATATTAAAAGGTTTGTAATTATTAAATTATATTTTATAATTTAATATATTATTTTGGAATTGAATAAATTTAAAATTTGATTTTAAAATCTTTCATTTACCAAAACTAGTAGTTACACCTTTTAACATATTAATGTCATGATTATGATATTAAGTAAATTATTTTGATCTTACAAAAACACTAAGGGCTGGCCGAAATTAGGGTGAAATATGCTTAGAGTTTTGTTTAATTTTTGACAACAAATACCCGAAGTATAAAAAGGAAAAATAAGTTTTTTCCTTCAGAGAATTCATTCCAAGAAAACCCTAGCTATCTGGTTTTTATTTTCTCTGAAGTGTTGAAAGAAAAGAAAAGGTAAAGAAGAACAAAAGAAAATTGATGTGAAAAACTTGATTTCTAAAGTGTTTAGAGATTGATTTTTTGAGTGTAGCCCATGCTAGTTTTTGTTGGTTGCTAAACATAGCACGGAAGACCATTCGGAGTTGGAACATAATTCATCCATTTTCTCTACACACACAGCCACGGCAGTGAGCAGAAAAATATGCTCTATGTCGCATCTTATAAATTGATTTGGGGGCACAATTTGTTTTGATTTTTCTCCAGAAGGGCTATTTTGTGGATGTTTAGAAAACAGCCAGCACAAAAACAGTGAGTTGTGTGCGCATATTAGGTGCTAAACGGTCCAGATCTAAACTGTTGTTCGAGGGCTGTTCCGGGATAGAAAATAGTCAAAATATAGGCAAAATAAGTCCAAAATGGGCTGGACAGTTCGGCTAAGAAGGGGCAATGGCATAAAAATTTTCAAGGTCGATCCCGGTGCCTAAGTTGCTTCCACTTAGCTAGGGAAATCGGTTCCTACACACCAAACCCTACCCACTGTCATCCCTGGCCCCATTACAAATGATGTATAAATGGTATAATTAATAACTGATTATAGAAATTAGCTTAAAAATCACTATCTAAAAACAAAATATTTACTAAATAATTATAACTGTATTTGAACTTAAAGTTAGTATTTTATAAAAATAAATAATAGATGTGTTCTCTCTTTTAAATGAAATCACTAATTGATAATTTTTATTCATATATATTTTTTTTTGTTCGGTTGATGATCATAGTTTTGAAAACCGAATCGGATCGGCCTGTCGAATCGGGAACCGACTGTGAGTCCTCTTTTGCTAAATAATAATAACAGACCTATAAAAAAATCAGTCCAAACCGACGAATCGGAACGAACTAGTTCAAATTTTTTAAAAAAAAATTTAAAATCAGAAACTAAAATTTGAAATTTGAAATTTTAATTAAATAAAACTCTTATTGAGTAGGTCGGATCTGTCGATTTTTTTAAAACTGTTCAATTAGTCGAACCATTGACCTACTGAACGTTTTAGATCACTGGTTCAATTACTGGTCCGAAATGAAAACACTGTTGATGATGATGAGTGGATTAAAATATTTCTAATTCTTGAACTGAGCAAATTGCATTACTTATTTTTGTGAGTCAATTTTATACACTAATAAATAATATTTATTTTAGTAATAAAAAATAATAAGTATGAGAGGGTGATTTTAGAGGGAAAAAAATAATAAACACAGATGGTTATATGGAGAATGATTTTAAAATAATTATAAATCTGTACGCAATTAAAAAAATTCTTCATAATCCCAAAGCTAATTTATCAAGATTTTTCTGTAATTTTAAATAAGACCAAATAAAGATAAATCTCTACACAATTATTAAAGAAAACTATAATGGAAATCTTTTTCCAAATAAAGAAACATTTCCATTAATTTTGGGATCAAGTCAACTACATCTTCGTATGATAGAAATCACGTGTTGGATGGAATCCCACTCTTTTTTACTTTGAAATATTATTGCAATTAAATTTTGTGAATGCCCCACTAGATGAGTATAAGTGGTATAATTAATAATTGATTATGGAAATTATTAGTATAATTTGTTGTAGTTTCCAAAAATAAAATATTTACTAAAATAATTATATCTGTATTTGACTTTAGAGTTAGTAAA
This sequence comes from Zanthoxylum bungeanum, assembly GCA_019454045.1. Lineage (NCBI taxonomy): Eukaryota > Viridiplantae > Streptophyta > Magnoliopsida > Sapindales > Rutaceae > Zanthoxylum > Zanthoxylum bungeanum. The sequence continues at coordinate 183,359 of SKCR01019283.1, forward strand.
AAAAAATAAAAAATTGATGTAAATTTTTGAATTGAGCAAATTGCATAACTCATTTTTTGTTAGTCATACTAATAATTAATATTTATTTTAGTAATAAAAAAATAAGTATGAATTGGTAATTTTAGAGGAAAAATATGAACAATACTTTTTATGGTTATATGGAGAATTAATTAAAAGAATAATAATTGCAATATATTACCAAAGTTTGTGAAACAGTGATTAACCGGACTCATGATAACCTAGAGGTTATAAATGGTGGAAAAAAAAACATAATTTTACTTGAAATTTATATAAATCCCGTCAAATAGGCATAGACGCAGTTTGGTTACGGTTCAAAACCCTTGCTGACTCAGCACCATTCTATTGTATCAATTGCTTCTGACCTTGAGTGTAGCAATCTGGTACTGGCAACACAGGTTCCACATCTGTGAAGTTGCAGATGTCTGTGATGCTACAGCTGAGGAGAGAAATATGTGATTCCTTAACATCCCCTCAAGCTTAAGAGCTTGGGAAAGATATTAAGCTTGCCACACATATAGTTGGAATGAGGGTAGTGTTAGTTCCGTTTGTATTGGCAATGTTCGTAACAAAACAAGTTCAATTAAGTTGTAATGAGTCTTAAAGATCTCGGAGCTATTGGACAAGTATTTGGACAAAATATGATGGAGTTATCCGAGTGATGTTCACTCTTTTGAATATTCCAGAAGATTTAGAGCTCAAATTAACATAAGGTCATTTGCATTGGAAATTAGACTCGAAGACGATCGCATACATATAAAGAACACATGATTTGGCCAATGGACGAGAAAGTTACAAGTGTTTTAAGTTACCCCTGAAAAACCAATCCGTTGTAATTTCGTTTGAAAGTTTCGTGGCAGAAACTTTACGTTTGAGTTGCGTTTGAAGTGTGTTCGAATGCCCCTGCATAAGTAGGATGCTTTGTACACGTTTTAAGCCAAAATAACACTAGGAAACCCTTTCATTTGCCCTACCTATATAAACAAACATTGAGCCAATTTCACAAGGGTTGAAAATACATTATCTTGAGCCTAAACACATTCTTAGTTTTCAATCTTCTTGTTCTCAACTTGAAAACTTATTTGCTTTTCTTGTCTTCTTTGTTTGTGGTGAGATTGATCTTTGTTAAACCATCAACACATCAAAACCCAATTTCCTAAAACTTCAGAGTTGTCAAGGAGAAATTTTGGCAGTCGGAGTTCCGACGTTCAAAGTTGCAGAGTTGATTCACTCAGAAACTCCAGAGGTTCTGAAGAAAACTGTAGGGTACGGGCTCGAGGAGTTCTTCGAGTTCTTACAGTCTAGAGGTACTAGAGTCGGTGGAGTTGCCACCATAGGTCTTTTACCATCACTGTATGTTTTTCTCTATTATAGTGGATTTGGGCTGGTAGCCGAGATACCCGGAAAAGTTTTTACTCGCACGAGTTTTCCACTCCGTCACCAAAATTATTGTGTTGATTTTGTGTGGTTGATTTATTTCCTACATTGATTTAATATTTTATATTGATATATTACTGCTGTTAGAATTAATGGTACTTGTTGGGAAATCCATAGTAACAGTAATTAGGACTTTTCTTTATTACTGTGTTAAATTCCGCATAGGGTCAGAATCTTAGTTTAATTACGAACTTTCAATTGGTATCAAAGCCTAAACTCAATCCTTGACCCGTTAGCTATGGAAAGAAACCAACCTTTAAATTGTCCCCCATTTTTTGATAGGACTGAATATTTTCATTGGAAGGTTCGTATGAGAGCGTTCCTTAAGTCCTTAGATGAGAGGGTCTGGATGATAGTAGAACACGGGTGGAAATCTCTTGTAGTTATGGTTGATGGGGTCTCTTCCCCTAAAGATAAACTGACATGGACCAAGGATGAATTTGAAACTAGTAATAGGAATAGCAAGGCAATTAATGTCATTCATGGTGCTGTATACTCAGCTTAATTTAGGATAATATCTATTTGTGAGATAACCAAGGATGCTTGGGACATCATGCAGACTGTGCATCAGGGCAAACTGTCTGTTAAAATAATAGACTCCAATAGTTTGCCACGAGGATTGGGGTCGCCAGAACCTTTGATGTGTTTTATGCTGAGATTAACGATATCGTTAACTCTTATTTTAACCTAGGCGAGACTATTCCTACCAGTAGGATAGTGAGAAAAATCCTGAGATCCTGCCTGACAAGTTCCTACCTAAGATCACCGCCATCGAGGAAAGCAATGACTTAGATCAGCTTAGATTAGAGGACCTCGTAGGAAAATTGCAGGTTTATGAGAATAAACTTCATAATCATCAAAAGCCCAAAACTATAGCGATGAAGATCGCGAAGTAAGTTGCTTATGATTCGTCGAGTGATGATGATGATACTTTCACAGATCAGGATCTGGCCATGTTTGTAAGGAAGTTTAAGAAATTTCTTAAGCTGAATAAAAGTGACCGTAGCAGTAATAGGGATAGGGAGGATATGCCTAGAGAGACTAGGCCTAGTTTGAGAGAGTCTAGAGAGGATAGGGGTAGCAAACCCTGCGGCATTCAATGCCATGAATATGAAGGGTTTGGGCACATTAGACCTGAGTGTCCCACTTACCTAAAATCTAAGGGTAAGAAAGCCATGGCAGCCTCTCTTAGTGGTTCAGAAGGTGGTTATACTTCTGATGAGTCTCCAAAAATTAAGAGTAATTTTATTGCCTTTACTGCTAGTGTGACTGGTGAGAGAGAGGAAAATATTAATGATGAAGATACTAGATCATAATTCTCTCACGATGATTCAGTTGATGAAGATTGTCTTCAGGTAGCTTATGATAAACTGTTCAATGAAAGTTTAGCTATCAAGAAGACTAATATAGAGGTCAATAAGAGGCTGAAAGAAGTAGAGCTAGAAAAGAATGAAGCGCAAGCCATGTTTGAGCAAAGCCTTGTGATGATTGATGACATTGAGGAGAGGAATAAAGGGCTAGTTGATAGGGTCCAATCCTTAGAAACTGAACTTGAAGCTGCTAGAACCTAGTTGTTTTCTTCTTTTAGTGGAAATAAAAAACTAGACCGCATGTTAGGGATTAGCGGTGAGCCTAATTGTGATAAAGCCTCATCATCTAGAGCTGTATCTGTCCCTCCTAAATATGACTTAAGCAAGAAGCCTGTTGAGTGCAGTCATGTGATTTCTCATGATGTTCCCCGTCCTGTGACCCAATCTCGATCTAGAGGTATGGTGGGTAAACCTCACTCTCATCAGAGGTTTGTGTCTGTATGCCATCATTGTGGCAAGATAGGACAAATTAGGCCTAAGTGCTTCATGTTGCACAAACAAAAGAAGAGCCATAAGAATGTGTCACCTAGATTTGATACTTCAAATCTGGTTTCTCAAGTTTCTACACTAACTAAACAAAAACAATTCCTTAGTGAGAAACTTGCTTTGTTGACTGAGAATTCTCATATGTACTCTCATTGTCATCAGACCCATCACTATCATTCTCAGCACCCACATTGTCATCACCCAAATTCTCAACACCCACGTTCTCATCCTCATTACACCATCATTTGTCTTCATAATATGATAGCTAAACATCATTGTCATCTTGTAATAAGTCCTCTTCGGCTTCAAAATTTGTATGAGCAAGAGTTTCATTCACCAGCTTCAGAACTTCATAAGGAAATTGCTCCCATAAACTTATCAACAGAGACTTTATCAAAGAACCCTCTTGTGAAGAGGGGCACAAAGATGGAAAACCTCTACTTCAAACATTATGATTCCCAAAGCGTCGTGTATCGTAAATAACTTCTTCATCATAGTGTTAGAGTCCAACAAACCTTTCACATTGTTATATGGGTTCGTAAAGTGAAGCTGAAATTCATTTTTCAAATCAAAGCCAATCTGTCTTGCAATTAAAATGCCTCAAACTTCATTTTTCTAAAAGTGTACTGATCATGCTCTATCAGACATATATGATGCATTTTGCCCTTATATGAAAATACCAACACTATCGGAAACATTGATGAAATTTATGCTTACAACAACAATATTAATTAATGAAAAATCATAAAACCTATACTTAACCCTAAAAATTGAAGAGTTTGCAACCTATAACCTAGCATAAACTAAATATGCAATGAAACCTAAACAACCATCTACAGCTCTCAATATAGAAATTTTAAATGAAAAACAAAAAAGCCCCAAACATAAAACATAAATGATCATTGACATGATATAGGGTTTGTAAAAAAAATTTGATTAAGACCATGCAAGAATAAAAAAACTTTCAGTGTGAAGATTAAACATTATATATATGTAAAATTTTAAGTTGTAAATAAAAATCACATGAATTACGAAGAAACGCACAAAACCGACTTTGCCGAAGCAACACCCTTCACAAGAACGAACCTTGGCCAAGTTTTGCAAGCATCTGAACTATCAATGACATTTTCCAATGAAAATATAGGAAGAAAATGGGTAAAAATTTTGGCGAAGCTTATAGGATTTTGAGACATGAAAAAACCGCTTTTCCATCGCAAGAAACAAAAGAAACCTTTGGTTGTTTTTTTGCTTTTGAAGGAGGAGGGAACGTCACTATTTATACCACATATAAAATGATGTGTTTTGTTTCAATGAAAATACGGATTCACTATTATGATGCTAGCTACATTTGACGGTTTGCAAATAGGGGTTAAATTTTGGATGGCAAACGTATCTTTTTAATAACTTTAAGTGTATAGATGCCATTTTCTCAAAGTGGGTATTTTTTCAGACATCATCCAATATTTGAATGGATAGATGATAATTTTCCTTTTTTGTAATATTCCTAATCTACTTATTTTGGGGCCCACTTAGGAATTCCACTGAAAAACCTTAGATGGGCCTATATGTTAGCAATATAACATATCTCTAACTTGTGAGTATTTTATATACATGTATTGTAATAAAATATGGCATTAGAGTAACATCTCATTACACATATTGATATACATGATTAGTGCATTTGACTACGGTCGTAGCAGAAGAATCTCATTATGTGATATTCTTGGTTAACTACGATCATGGTTATATCAATATTATACCTTTGACTATAAGGGTGGACATTGTCAATACCCTAGGTCATTCGGAGGATATATAGTGAGACGATGTACTATATTATATGATAATCGTATATGGAATATGTTCATATCATTCTATCTCATTTGGAGGCGATGACATATTGGTAGATGTCAAATATGGCCATTAAAATTAGAACGACTGCATGACACATGTCATTGGAGGATAATTTATGTATATTTAAATTATCGTGATTTAATCTTATGTCCAACTTGAGAAGAACCTAATAGGTCATACATAAGAAAGCGTAAATTTTATGGTAAATGTGCAAAGTAAATAATTAGCAGTATGTTTGATTCTTGTGATAATTATTTAAAAATAATTTTCAATATGGTTGATTATTATATAAAGCATTTAGAGTGTAAAGGGGCGTTGAAAATAACCAATAGTGGCTTCAGTATGCTTATATTCGGATTGGGGACAAAAATTTAAGAAAATCAAACTTGGCTAAATTAGGTTAGAACCATCGATTAACTGATTGGTTTTAATTGGTCAGCTGATTGGATCTCAAATCTCACTACGATCCAATTGATCACAAGTTCGAATTTTTGAAATTTGAAGAGTTCCAATCCAATCTTAAGCTTTCTAATGAATGTGATAAATGAGTTTAAATTCAACTTTAAACCCTAATTACATCATCATAGGAATCACATTTTTTTATTACCTATAAAAGATATCATTTTGGTGCTCTTTGAGATTACACTCTTTTGAGAATTTTAAGCCATAAATTTGATCTTTTCTTTTGAATATTAGCTCATTTGTGTCAATTCTTCGCAAATATTGACAAAAGGTTCCCTACTTAAGAAGACTTGGCTTCACTTTAGTTAACACCAAATAAGGAAATCCATTTATATTCGAGATTGAATCCCTAATAATAGGTGTCTTACGTCTATTGAAAGCCAAACATTTGGGTGGCTATAAGTGGAGGTTGAGAAAGCAAATGAGTGGTAGTTTAATGACCCTAAATTTTTAGTAAGGGTATTGTTATCTTTTCCCCTAAAAGTCTTTGGTCAAATTTTAAATTTTTGACTTTAGTAGTCAATTGATAAATTTTCATAAGTTTTCTTCAATATGTGTTTGACCAAAATTCAGGGGGGTTGACTGATAATTTTTAGGCCATTATCAAACTTTTTTCTGCTCTCTTTCCCAAACAGTGAGCCTATTTTTTATTTTTTTTTCTTTCTTCTTTTTCATTCTTTCTCTATTCTTCTTTCAAAAGAGAGAGAGATCCGGCCACCGATGGCATTTTTCGATGAGTGGGCTGGGGGAAAGGACAGAGCAGGACGTGGGGAGCAGTTTGGTGGCAGTTATGTCACAGGAGATGGTCGTTTTCTAGTAAAGACAGAGCTTGAAGATTCCGATAGTTTTTGGGCGATCCACGGCAAACCGAAGCTTTATTGGGCTCATGACCATTGCCACTGGATTCAGAATGACGGCGCACATCTACAGGTGGCGGTGGGGAGGTGGATCATCAGCACGTGGGCTCTACATGTCGACGCGTGTGGCGGCACGTGAAGGCGACGCACCGACGTTTCTGGACAGAATCTTATTTTCGATGTTCTCGACGCGTTGGTTCGACCCTTTCCCGCGGTAATAATCCCGAATTCTAATTTTGTATATTTATCTTATTTTCACGCGTTTAATTTACAGGATTTGGATTATTTGAATTGTATTGACATTTGAGTTTGAGTTATAAATTATTTTTTTTGGATTGTGGTTTGGTTGTGAAGTGTGATTAGGTGGTTGTTATAGGCCTCAGAAGGGCATTTGTGATATTGAGTTGTAAACGAAAAGCCTTTTTTTTAAAACGGAACAAAGTCGGTTTTTCATTAGGATTGTGCGAGAGTTCTATTTGGTACGTTTTACATCTCGGGTTTCGAGATGTCGCTTTTGAGTGACAATTGGCAATCCATGGTCAGCGGGACCCATGTACCTCGTAGAGCATGCTGGATGAGCACAAAGAGAGTTTTGTAGTTGTTAGACCGATTGGATAGTGTGAACGTGTTGAGCATCGCTGTGAGATCGGTTTGTTTATTATTTCTCCGTTGTGGCATTTAATTATGAGGAGCCATTTATGGCATATAATCATGTTTGTTGTGTGGCCACGTTGTGGTACATTGATTATGCACGACTCATGTTTGAGGTGACCGATTATGTGGCCCCATGTGGCACATTGTTTATTTACCGTTCCAGTGTTGGGAGTTTGGTTACTCGACCCCGTGCGGCAATTCACTCACATTATTATTTAAATGATTAATGTTGTCGATTATGTATATTTTATTTATATTGATAATTGTATAAATTATAGCTATTTCTTAACTTGAATCCTCGACATTGTTTTATTGGGCATATATGTCCATATATCTTACTAACCATGCAGAGTTTTGGTAAAACCAATTAAGGTGAGTACATTAATCCCTACTGAGCACGTGGTTTCACTCACCCTTCAACTTAACATTTCAGGTTAGACCTTGGAGCTTCAGAGCTTGCAGTAGCGTGTTTGGTTTTGGAGCTTCGAGGATCGAGGAGCGGGTTTGATTCCTCGAGAGTTTTCAGATCGTGTTGAGTAGCTTCCTTCGCTTCGTCGATGCTAGTGTATTCTTGGAGGTAATTGACTTGTATTTAAGATGATCAAATTGTGTAGTTATTTAGGTGATTCATTGCATAGTCGAACCATTATTTTAATTTTGATTATTTATTTCATGACAGGTGTTTACATTAAAACTGTGGGATTGTTTTGGAAATTTTTCATATGATTTTATATTTTATTTTATTTTTAAGTCCTTGGGGCATGTTTTGAAATTTCATATTTTGGTCCCTTTTGACCAAGGCATGCTTTGACTTTTTGACCATTGACTTTTTGACCGTTTGACTGGTCTTGAATCAACTTTGTTTTATTTATTTACCAAGTTATCATTAGCCCATGGGTTGGTTCATGACAACATTTTTGGTATCAGAGCGCTGACTTTACCTTCTTTGGGGTGTGACATCTGTCAAGGAAATATTTTGGGATTTATTTTTGCTTTTTCAATGTTTTGTTTAGTATGCATCATCTTAGGCTGAAAGATTAGTAATATAATACATGGTCAGTTGTAAGAGTCCACGAAGAGATTATAATAGTGCCACCTTGATACCGAAATAGGATTGGAACATTGTAGGAGCAAAACATCGAAGTTTGGCCACTCTAGGCTGCCTAAAAAATTATTATCCTACTTTTTGGGTAAGAGGTTGCTGCATTGTTGAAGTTTCATCTTTTGGAGTAGAGGATTTTACTGTTAGTTTATATTAAGTTTGGTTCGTTAGGCTTCTTCGATGTGTATTCTTCGTTCGATTATAGATCTTGCAGGGCGATGTACGAAGTTTCAGAAAGGGTTGTGACTTTGATTGCAAACTCATTAGGTCGTGAGTGTCGGTGAATGGATGTTTCCCCTATTCATGTGTTTTATGTTTTCAAATTATTTATGTTTACGTTTTACGTATTCAGTTACGTTTTCAAGTACACGTATTAATTTACGTTATCAATTTAAGTGTTTGGTTTATGTTTTCAGTTCAAGTCTCAGCTCATGTCTTTAGTTATGTTTTCTTGTTACGTTTCCAGCTTACGATTACATGCCACGTGTTTATGAATTTCGTTTTCAATGGCATGTTTCCATGATTAGACGTGCTGGTTATGAATCTATTCGGACGACGTTCATTCCACACATATTTCAAACTAGGTAATGAACATTGTACGAGCTGTATATTTAAACTAGTACATGTCAGATTATGGTTATTGTATCAGCTCTCTTTATGTTTTCAAAGTGCACATTTTTTTTTTCAGCTTCAATTTCAAACCATGATTTTAAAAACATATTTGCGTTTTTACTACGTAGTTCAGTTTTCGTTCATGCTATATTTTACAGTTTTTCAGTCATGTTTTCATGTTCTCAGCTTATTGACATCCTTTATGCATCAAGTTTACATGTTCACAACTTACTTTCTTCATGTGTCATGTTTACATGCTTTCAGTTGTTGACTTTCGTGTGTCATAATTTTAGTTTTCGGTTGACATTTTTAATAATTTCATGTATATAGTTTATGATTCTAGCTTACGTGTCATATTTACACGATTTTACTTGACATTCTTTTATGCCTTTCGCGATGCCTCATGAGGATTGATCACCCTCATAGGCTCATTCACATTCAAGTTCATGTTTACATTTTCGCTACGTGGTTCGATTTTAGCTTATATTATGTTTTACAGATTATAATCATGTTTACAGTTTACATGTGTTTTTATGTCTTCCGTTGGCGTTATATAGTTTTTAGTCATATGAGGACTTCACTTGACACTATGTATGTGCATTATGTTTTCATTTGACGTTAGGTCGTTTTCAGTCAGATTTCGCTTGACATTGAAACGACTCATGTCTTTTGAGGTCATGTTTACGTACTTTTGGATCATATTACGTTTTCAGATTACGTTTACATGTTTTCAGTCCTGACGTAGTTTTAAGTCTTGACGTGCTTTTTGATTTTTCACGTTTACGTGCGGCCATGTTGCCTTATTTCAGTTTTCCTGTTCCATCGTAGTTTATGGTAATGTTATGGAATTTCAATCTTGTTCCAGCTTTGTGTATATGTTTTCCAGTTTCAGCTTCTTAGTTCATTTTACTCATTGGGTCAAGAATCGGTAGTACCACGAACAAAGCCACGAGGGTGTAGGATTTAGACTTGAGATCCATCCTTATTGTGAGGCCCAAAGTGGGCAATACTTTATTAGTGGGTCCAGTTGTGTGACATGGCTTTGTATGACATCATGCTTTCGAGCTTATTGATGAATTGCTTTAGACACTCTTATCTTTTTAACCTCCGTACATGATGTTGTACCTTGATCCTTTTTGTGTATTTTGAATTTTGGGATGAAATTTTTTTAAGAAGGGAATGATGTAATGACCCAAAAATTTTTTTGTAAAGGTATTATTGTCCTTTCCCCTAAAAGTCTTTGGTCAAATTTCAAATTTTTTACTTTATGGGTCAATTAATAAATTTTCATAAGTTTGCTTCAATTTTTGTTTGACCACAATTCAGGGGGGTTGATTGATAATTTTCAAGCCATTATAAAACTTTTTTTTCTTATCTCTCTCCCAAAAATGTGAGCCCATATTCCATTTTTTTTCTTTTCTATTTTTTTTTCTTTCTCTCTTTTCTCTCTTCATCTTCCATGCGTGAGAGAGAGAGAGAGATCCGACCAACAATGGTGTTTTCTAGCAAGTGGGCTACGGGAAAGGATAGAGCAGGTCATGGGGAGCATTTTGGTGGCGGCCATGTCGCCAAAGATGGTCGTTTTCCAATGAATGGAGAGGTTGAAGATTCTGATAATTTTTGGGCGATCCACGACAAACTGGAGCTCTATTGGGTGCGAGACCATCGCCATTGGATTCAGGACAATGACTCGCATCTACTGGTGGCGGTGAGGTGACTTGTCAGTGCGTGAAGGCCATGCGCCGATATGTCTGGGCAGAATCTCTTATTTGATATTCTCGACGCGTTGGTTCGACCCTTTCATACAGTAATGATCTCGAACTCTAATTTTGTGTATTTGTCATGTTTTTACGTGTTTAATTTACAGATTTTGGATTATTTGAATTGTATTGAGATTTGAGTTTGAAATATGGATTGTTATTTTCGGATTGTGGTTTGGTTGTGAAGTGTGATTCGGTGGTTGTTGTAGGCTCCGGATGGGCATTTGTGGTATTGAATTGTAAACAGAAGCCCTTTATTTGAAACGGAACCATATCAATTTTTCGTTAAGATTGTGCGGGAGTTTTATCTGGTGCGTTTTACATCTCAAGTTTCGAGATGTCACTTTTGGATGACCATTTGGAGGTCCACGGTCATCAAGACCCACGTACCTCGTAGAGCGTGCCAGATGGGCACGTAGAAATTTTATAGCTGTTAGACAAATGTGATAGTCTGAACGCGTTAAGCATCGTTGTGAGATCGGTTTTCGTTTCGAGTATAGGGTTGAGGTAAGGATTCGATACTCATCTTGATTACAGTTTTAGATTATATATATATATATATATCATTATTTTATGCCTATGAAAATAATGTAAAATGTATCTTAATAGTAGCCATGTTTTATGGAAATATGAAATGGTACGTTGGGCGGCATGACCCGACCATAATGAGTTTTATTATTTTTTTTATAAATATCTACATGGTAGTATAAATTTAAATTGGATCGGACTTGGATTGGTAAAAATATTAAAATTTGATATATTAAAATTGATATATGTGGAGCCCCGTTGTGGCGCACAACTTGGTTATTATTTGCCCTGATGCGGCATTTGCTTTTCTGGAGAACTGTTTTGGCCAACCTTATAGACCATGGTTGACCCGTTGCGGCAACTGTTACGTGGCCCCGAGTGGCGCTATTTGGACAGTGATGACGCGTCCCTGGGTGAGAGTCTCGAACCTACGCAGGGTTTTTTTATTATTGCTTCGTTGTGGCATTTGCTCATGAGGAGCCCTTCGTGGCATTAATCATGTTTGTTGTGTGGCCCCATTATGGCATATTGATTATTCATGGCTCCTGTTTGAGGTGACCAGTTATGTAGCCCCATGTGGCACTTTGTTTATTTACAACTTCAGTGTTGGGAGTCTGGTTACGCGGCCCCATATGGCAATTCATTCATGTTATTATTTAAATGATTAATGTTGTTGAGGATGTATATTTTATTTAATTGATAAAATGTATAAATTATAGTTATTTCTTAACTCACATCCTCGAGATTGTTTTATTGGGCATATATATCTATATATCTTACTAACCATGCAGGGTTTTGATAAAACCAATTAAGGTGGGTACATTAATCCCTACTGAGCACATGGTTTCACTTACCCCTCAACTTAACATTTAAGATTACACCTTGGAGCTTCAGAGCTTGCAGGTGCGTGTTTGGTTTTGGAGCTTCGGAGAGAGAGGAGCAGTGAGCGAGTTTGATTCCTCGAGTGTTCGGATCTTGTTGAGTAGCTTCATTCGCTTTGTCGGTGCTAGTGCATTCCTGGAGGTAATTGACTTGTATTTAAGATTATCAGACTGTGTAGTTATTTAGGTGATGCATTGCATAGTCGGACCATTATTTGAATTTTGCTATTTATTTCATGACAGGTGTTCGTATTTAAACTGTGGAAACGTTTTGGATATTTTTCGTATGATTTTATATTTTCTTTTGTTTTTAAAGTCTCTGGGGCATGTTTTGAAATTTTATATTTTGGTCCCTTTTGACCAATGCATGCTTTGATTTTTTGACCGTTTTCTGGTGACTTTTTGACCGTTTGACTAGTTTTGAATTAGCTTTATTTTATTTATTTACCTAGTTGTCATTGGCCCTGGATTTGGGTCGTGAATGGTAGTGTGAAGAGTCTTCGATACTAGTAAGTTCCTTCTATGTATTCTTTTATTTTTGATTTAATCGTTGAAAAACATGTTTTGGTTGTTTTGACTTTATGATTTTCAATAATTCTAAGGGGGCTTTTTTTTATAACATTTTAATGACATGTCTATTTCAAGCAGTTGTGCATTCTAATTTCTCTCAAAACAGAAATGTTATTAGAATATCACTAAAAAATATCCCCTAAAAATGTCCTTTTTTTTTTTAACATGTACCATTAGAAACATATTTAGGGTTATTGTATGTGTCGAATCAAAGGGCCTCGAGATTCGGTAGTCTTAAAATTTTAATTTTTACTGCACACACTCCCATTACCAAATCCAGCTCCTGAGGCAAGTCCCACCTAATAATCCACACCAAAACAGCTAATTTTTTAGACCCCACATTAAGGTGTCTCTAAATGTCAAACTTGAATGATATTGCCCACAAATTTTACAGAGGATTTATATCTGTTGAACTGTTTAAAAGACTTCTGACAAATTTTTGTGCAAATAAAATCTACACATAATTTACAATTTCTCATAAGCCTTGAAAAAGATCAAGAAAAAACAAAATATGTCCTTTTTAATTAAGTCTGCATACGAATATTACGCTTTCAACTAGCTGCTTACCCCCATTCTGAGGATGAACAATAACTGTAGCACGGGCTTCTGCAGGGGAAGATCGTTGAGAAACAGATATTGAGCTCACTAGAGGTTTCCTATCATCCATATTATCAATGTCACCTTGCTCTTCTGAGATGATCTCCCACTCTTCTTTCAGTGAAGTAACTTGTAAGCCTTTCTCTTTGTGCCTTTTGTATTTCGTAAACTGTTGGTAGAATCACATAATCATTTATCGGGTTGTAGAACGGATCAGGGTCACCAGCTTTCAGCCAATGCTTGAGAATCCTGAACACATGATGGTCACAGACAATTCCTCGGTGTTCACCAGGTACTCCGACCCTTGCTTCAGTATTGAGCCCATCTGCCTGTATGTATCATAAAGGAAATAGCAGTTAAGAGATGTGTGGTCAATTCAAGGAAAATTCCCCCCTTCATTAATCATCCTTAATTTACTTGAGCTGAGCCAACATGGGTACAATACAAGTTGTTTATACACCATCAAACCAAAAAGAATTAATAACAAGAAAGCTAGCAAACCTTAGCTGATTTTGCTGGAACAGTCCCGTCTCTAAATTTTCTTAAACCTGAAAATTTTAAATCTGAGAGGACGAAATTGTTTATTATGGTGTATACTGTAAGCTGCTCAATATCAAAATAGAAATTACATGGCATGAAATGAGAATTAGTAAAAGACAGACCTGGATATATCTTAGTTCTTGCAGATCTGTGACAGGTGCATCACCACTTCCATAGCTGCACAGAAAATTTAAAATTAGAGAATCCACAAACCCAAAAAGTAACAAGTTATTTCATGTTCTAGAGCTTGTATCCAGTGCTAAACCTAGCAGATAAGTGATGTTTGTCACGGCCTAAAAATTGATGAAACACTTCCATAAAAAGCATTACCAAACAGTGTGGGGGTGTCTCAAGATTGGTCCCATATATGTTGTAGAATTTAACTTGGGATGGAACCTTAGCATGAGATAAGATCTCATGTGTTTCGTTGGCCAATTTCAAGGTCTCCATGTTGAAAGGAAGAGGAATGATCTCTCCATCACAATTGGCCTTAAATCGTCATACAAACATGTATTACACTGAAATACATAAAGCAAATATCCTAAATTTCTCCCCAGCAGTTGCAACTATGTTCACTACTAACAATACTTTTTTTTTTCCCTTCGGCAACCTGACTTCAATCCCCCTTCAACAAATTTAAGCCAAACCTCTCCTAACCCTTTTGTGAGTAGGACTCGATCCCATGATCTCTTTCAAACAGAGACCTTACAAGCTAAGCTTGCTGGTATCAATAGTGTGTTATGTAAGAAATATTTGCTGGCTTACCATATTACTTGAGAGAGCATCCTTAAAAATCTCAATACTCTCTTTTGGTCCGTAAGACTCAAGAATAACATGGGAGTTCCCATCAGCATCTTTCTTCTCTCTCCATATTTCCAGAAGAGGAATGTGTTGCCAATGGAACTTCCGACAAGCCATCAACTCGTATATTGAGGGACATTCAATCAACTGAAATTATGCAGTATGTATAAATAATCTCAACCACAATAGCAATTGGAAATAAATATATTACCTACCAGCACATATAATATAGGGCAAAGAAAATGTTTATAATGATATATGAATACAACTGTGAGTCTTGAGTCTTGACAACAGCAACCACCATTGGAAAGCCATAGTGAGAAGCAGTAATCCAGCAGAAACAGAAAATTTTAACAATAATTGTAGGGAAAAAAATTTAACAAACATGTAACTTGAAATGACTCAAAGTAATGCACTCTAACCAGCTGGTGCATGCTCCATTTTGAAATAAAAAAGTTCTGCTCCCACCCCTCAACAAATGACATCCCATTGAGAAAGGTAGATAACACATACCCAGGTGCACCTGTAACTTGCGGCAAAGCGTTCCATTGTTCCTTGCAGTCTAAAAGACAAATGAAGCATAAACTTTCAAAAACTCTCTAAGCTATAACAATGGAGAAGATCTTTGTGCATCAGGAAGCTAAAATCATTTTAACTAATGGAAGACAAAAGTTGCACCACAAAATACCATTTTAGTAACACTTAAAAGTAAAAGCAAACAAATTACATACATTAAATATACCATTAGACAAAAAAATTGCAAAGGTTTAAAATAATAGCTCACTTAACCCTAAAATATGAGTGATATATGAGAAATAACATATAGTTCAAGCATAATCATTCATAATAATTTATAAATATGAATAAATTAATTTAAGCCCTGATATATGAAAAGGTACAAGGCGGTTATGAAATCTGAGGCTATTAAATATAGTAATGTATTCCATTTCAAAATTATAAATGATTTAATAATCAGAAACTATCATATCTTCCTCCAATACCAAGGATGCAGTTAAATCAACTCTGATTTCCTTGTTTTCCATCATAAAATCAAAGGCTAGAGGCATGAAAAAATTGAATTAATATACATTCTCTATTCTCTGTATATATCTTTTCAGAAGGGCATCTCCATCCAGTCCAACTGTAATCACCTCCTATCTTTGCTTCGGGCCTCCAATGCATTATGCCCCTAAATTTGTTACCTTTGTAACTCTAGGATACAGAGTTATCGCCAAACACAGATCAAACCAACTTCAATAAAGCTTCACAGCATTACGACAACTAACTTATTAGTTTATTTGGAAAGCCATCTCCAAACATGCAAGTTAGAAATTTTGGATAAGTATTGAAATTATTAACCACTTGACATAACTTGAATGAATATGAAATGCCTACCACAACTGTCCTATAAAATTAATCATGTTTTAGAATATTATGGAAAACAAGGCCACAGCAGGCAAATTGAGCTTCAATCGCTTAAATCAGGACAAGATTGCAATTTTTATCATACTGATAATCTTACAATTTTCTACATGGGAAAAAAGTTGCTCAAGCTCACAAGAGAAACATAGGAAATCTCAGAAACTCATGCAGTATGCGTACATTAGCAAGCGACATCTTTCTTTTTTCTTCATCCCTATAAGGGAATCGGGGTGCACTTCATTCTCACAAAGTGACAAAAACTTCAAAGAGAAGAAGAAAATATTTAATAAATAATAAATAATAATAAGAAAAAATAAATACATACACTGAAAATATCCTGCTACTCAAAGCCGAAGAAAAAATAGCAATTAAAAAAGTTCAAGGTTAGAAAGGTACCTATTACTTTGACGAAAATCATACCCAAAACCGAAAAGAGTCTTTCCCTCTTGGAAACCCCACTTGATCATTTGAACAATCATATCATGAAAATAATAAACACAATCACGTCCAATAATCTGCAATGGACATATAATTAGTTAATATCCATCATTTCATAACAATTCATCCAAATATGATCTCAAGAGAAGATTGTGACAGCTACATTGTCATATAAAGAATAAATAATGCGAGTTCATTCATGGCAATTAAACCAGAATTTTTCATCTTTCTGTTGATAATTATTCATTTCCATCTGTAGCATACATATTAGTGATTCCTTAAAAATCTCAAAACAATATTGAGGGGAGGAAAAAAAAACAACATACTAGGTCAGGATCTAAGACATCAATTGCATACAATCCATATCTGTCTTCAGGAACCACAACACTTGTATTTGGATCTAAAGACACAGTGAGACCTGTTTCGCAAGAATAACATAATTAACCAACTTCAATGTTTGAAATCTAAGCTGTAAAACCCCCAAAAATAATTAAATAAATAAAATCTGAAATACAAAGACAAAGGTAAAAAAAGTAAAAAACACAGACAAGCAACTGCAAACATATCAAGTATGATTAAGTAGTTTGATTAAGAGAACAAAATCAGATATTGTTAGTACACACTCAAAGAGGCGTAATAGGCCGATTACCATTTCTGGCCATAAAGCCCTGTTTTCATAGAATACTATAGAAAGGCTGCATGGCTATACACTTGAAAACTCAATAACACAAGTCGAGTTGTCTCTATCCTTAAGAAGTTATTAATCTCGTCTCGGTGCTCTATGGATTTCTTGTGGCTAACGTTCTCTTATGATTACTGACCGGCGTAAACACACGCGTATAACGCAAGCGCACGTATCGTTCAAGTAGTATAAAAAGTATTGATCCCACGAGGACTTAAAACCTTATCTATTAATTTTATGAGGTCAAATGATTACTAGTATCTAACAGGTTGTTTGATTGATTTGAAATGGTGAAGATTTTGAATTTAAAAACAAGTAAATAAAATTGCTTGAAAGTAGATTTAAGAAAATTCAATATTAAAAACTAATTAGGGTTGTGATTTCTTCCAATATTATTTAAAGATGAAGTGGTTATCTTAAGTTGGGTAAAATATTGATTTATTAACCTGGAACACTAAATTATGTAAAAGCCTTTTCCGATGGTCAATTACAAGTACCTAGTATAATCCAATTGAACCATATGTCTATGTCAACCAAATTACCTAGATTTATTAAGATTAAGTTCCAATTTGGCTACCCCCGCCCGACAGGTATATTCCTATCCTGTAAGGAAATCTATTAAAGGGTATCTATCCTCAGGAAGATCGTGGGCTATTGAGTCTAAGGTCTTAAACTTAAAATCCCTATGTCCAGTTCATTTTAAGTTTACCTAGTCAATTTTATTAGTGGCCAGTTAATAAAAAACATTAAGATTAAGACTCAATAAATAAATCTTTATATTACCCAAACTATAATTTAACCCCTTATAAACCGGTGATATTGGATTTCATCACAACCCTAGATAACTAATTTAGCTACAACACATAATTAGGGCTAGTAAAAACTTGAAAGTACAAAACATAAAATAAAAATGCTGAAAAGTAATTATGGTAAAGTAAAAGCTGAAAAGTAAATTGCAATAAAATAAAATGGAATGCTAAGGTAAAAGGAATTACTTTTACTATTTACTATTTTAGATATCTCCCATAAAATAATATATAAACTTGTGATAATATTATCAACCAGCCATATAGGCGGTAACCTGATTAAGTCAAATTAAGTCCAACCAGCCATTAAGGCGGTAAAAAGATTTGTCCATGAACCTGCCATATAGGCGGTAAGAAAGTTTAATTACCAACCGACCAATCTGGCGGTATCCTTGATTAGTCAGGTTTAAACCAGATTAAAATGAATTACCAACCGACCAATATAGCGGTATCCTTTTTAAGTCAAATTTTAAATAGTGAATATATTATATTTAAGGGAGATTAATCTAAATAGCAATAGTAAAAGAATTACCTTTCACCCTAGCAGGTGGAAGTTACCTCCTCATGGTAAATAGTAAGAACTGTAAAAAGTAAAGAAAGTAAAACACTATTATTACAAAAAGTAATTAAAATTAATTACAAAACTAAAATTTAAAAGAAATTAGATAGAAAACTTTCTATTAATATGAGAGAATTTAGAGAGAATGGTACAACTGAAACTGAAATCTCGAGCTCAATTTATAGGCATCGGTGGGCTCTGGGAGTCGCGACGCCAAGGCCTTCGGCGTCGCGACGCCAGCTTCTTTTGACGTGGCTTGACGAGGGCTTGACACATGGCGATTCTGGATAAGGTGACACGTGGCAAGGTGGTTGGAGATCAATTATTGTTACACGTGGCAGCTTCTGATTGGTCGGCTCAGATTCTTATCCGCCGCGTGTCAATTTCGGATAAAAGAGCCAATAATTGATGCTGACGTGGCGACACGTGGCAAAGTGACTGTCGGTACCGTAGGATGATGACACGTGGCACGACGCATTTTAGCAGAATGGTATTAGAGCAAAGGCTTAACCACATAACACATGTTTTGATTCTATGCCATAGTAATTTTAATTTAATTATGCATAGGACATATTGGATATGTATTGCATGTTTTAAATTAAAACTTTGACCTAATAAAGTTAATGACTTGATTGTCATAAATCTCCATGATTAGGTGATTACTTTTAAGTAATAGTATTAATAATGTTGGAGCATTATTGGATGGTCCGTCTTGTCAATACGGAGATGAATGAGTTCTTACTATTTATATCCAATATCGTCATTAGTGTGAGGGTATAAGTGCTCGGAACTTAGGTCACCCCGGTAAAACATTAGATGTAGCGTGATTAGTTAACGTAGTCATCTAATATCGTCATTAGTGTGAGGGTGTACATACGAAGCTCATTAGTGCACATTGACAAGTATACACCTAGAACACGTCTTAATCCAATATCTTCATTAGTGTGAGGATAAGAAACGGTTCATGACCAAACCAGGAGTCACATGAAGTGATTGACCTTGAAGGTCTACCTAATGAGTTTACAAAGGCCAATATCGTCATTAGTGTGAGGCTGGAGTAAATGTCATGGGATCCACTTCCCGCTATGAAATTTTGATATTTCTATTTTTCCGTTAAAGGAGATTATGAAATTACGTAAAGTAGTGGGAGGGCACTGATAGATTTAAAATTCCATAATCAATTAGTGTTATCACTTTTGAAATGAAAATTGTTCTGCTACTACTCTAAAATATTGTCTTGTAGATGGCTGCCGCTAATCCATTGATGAAACTTTTGGATTCCAATAAGCTAAAAGGAGCCGAGAACTATTTCGAATGGGAAATGAACATACGCCTTGTCTTGGAGTATGAAAAGTTGACTTATGTCACTATTAATCAACTGCATGTTGATATCGATCCTGACTCCACTCCAGAAGAGCGAGAAACTTTTGATAGATGGAAGGATGATAACCTAAATGGGAAATCCTACATCCTAGGATCAATGGTTCCAGATTTGCTGAGACAGTACATTGAAGTACCGGATGCTTGGAGCATCATGCGAACACTCAAGGAGTTGTTCGACGTAAATCAAGAGATGAAACTTTATCGAAGGTCTCAGGAATTGTTTCGTGTTGAACTCAAGGAGGGAGGAGCTGTCAGCACTCATGTTTTGAACATGATTGACCAAATTTGATATCTGAACGACAGGGCATTGTGTTTGATGAAAGGCTAGGCCGTAATTTGATTCTGTCTTCTTTGTCTGGTTCATATGCTGGTTTTGTATTGAATTTCCATATGCATTCGATGCAAGACACATATGAAGAACTTCATAACATGCTACGTACGGCGGAGCAAGATTTGAAGAAAGGCAACCCCACATTGTATCTCCATGGTGGAGCTGGCTCTTCAAAGACTTATGGGAAGTCAAAGAAAATTAAGATGAGGAAGAAGAAGATATCAAAGAAAAACTCCAAGAAGCGCAAAGGCGTAAAACCGAAAGTAGCTCGTGATCAATGTCTACAATGCAAGAAGTCTGGACACTGGAAGAATGACTGTCCAGAGCTTAAAACTAGACCCTCAGATTATCTTTATATTTTTCCAATTATTGACATCTCATTAGCCTTAGATGCAAATAGTGGATGGGTGTTAGACACTGGCAGTCCCACTCATATTTGCAATTCCCTGCAGGAAATGAGGGTTAAACGAAGGCTTAATAAAGGGGAGATCCAGCTTAGAGTTGGCAATGGCGAGACATTGGATGTCAAGGCCATATGAACTGTTGTTCTAGATCTTCCAAATGGATGTAAATTAGATTTACAATACTGTTATTATGTTCCCTCACTTATCAGACAAATAATATCACTGCCTATATTAGATAAAGAGGGATATAAAATAAACATTAAGGATGAAACTTTATGTTTGTATGATAAAGAAAATTTATTAAAATGTGAATGTTCTTTATCAAACGGTCATTATGTTTTGGAAACATGTAGAGATGTCTTTAATATAGAGAAAAATACAAGTAGGAAGTCTGAACTAAATAATACTGAAATATGACATATGAGATTGGGTCATATAGGTGTTAGACGTCTATCTAAATTGGTGAATAATGGTTTGATTGAAAATCTTACCTT
This sequence comes from Zanthoxylum bungeanum, assembly GCA_019454045.1. Classification (NCBI taxonomy): domain Eukaryota; kingdom Viridiplantae; phylum Streptophyta; class Magnoliopsida; order Sapindales; family Rutaceae; genus Zanthoxylum; species Zanthoxylum bungeanum. The sequence continues at coordinate 204,404 of SKCR01019283.1, forward strand.
AGATCCTTATCCGATTTGTGAGTCATGTATCCAAGGATAGATGACAAAGGCCCAATTTCAAGGTGTTGGACACCGTGCTGGAGATTTACTGGAGCTAATACACAGTGATGTGTGTGGTCCATTAAATCATGCTGCTCATGATGGTTCCACATACTTTGTGACTTTCACAGATGACAAGTCTAGATATGGATATGTCTATCTGTTGAAACATAAGTCGTAAACATTTGACAAGTTAAAAATATTCCAAAACGAAGTAGAAAAAAAAACCAGTCAATTTATCAAATGCCGTAGATCAGATCGAGGCGGTGAATACATGAGTGAAGAATTCAGAAATTATTTAAGGGAGAATGGAATTCTCGCCCAATATAGCCCACCAGGAACACCTCAACACAATAGAGTGTCTGAGCGTAGAAATCGTACTTTATTGGATATGGTGCGATCAATGATGAGCTATATAGATCTTCCTTATTTCCTTTGGGGTTACTCCTTACAAATTGCTGCCTACATACTTAATAGGGTTCCATCGAAAGCTGTTTCTATGACCCCCTATCAGATATGGTTCGGTAGAAATCAAAGTCTTAAGCATTTAAAGATTTGGGGTTGTCCTGCATACGTTAGAATTGCGCAGCGGGATAAACTAGCACCTATGGGGTATAAATATAGGTTCGTTGGATATCCTGATAATTCCATGGGATATCAATTCTACGATTCCAAACAACGAAATGTATTTGTTATTCGCTTTGCAACTTTTCTTGAAAAGTAATTTTTGAGAGAAAGTGGAAATTGTAGAGAGATTAAACTTGATGAGTTTGATCCCAACATTAAAGAACTGAGATGGAACCAGAGATCCAACTAGGTGAAGGATCTACAACACAGGTTCTACGTAAGTCGAATAGAATATCAAGGCCTCTTGAGAGACTATTTTTAACATCTGATGTGAGCCTTGATGTTCTCCTCTTGGAGGAAACAGATCCGACTACGTATAAGGAAGCAATATTGGATATCAATTCGGGAAAATGGCAGGAAGCCATGAAATCTGAAATGGATTCAATGCATGCCAATCAAGTCTGGGACTTAGTTGAACTTCCTGAAGGAGTTAAACCTATTGGTTGTAAATGGCTTTACAAAAGGAAGCGAGGGCCCGATGGAAAGGTGAAAACCTTTAAGGCCCGACTGGTAGCGAAAGGTTACACTCAACGTCCTGGGATTGACTATGAGGAAACTTTTTCACCAGTAGCCATGCTAAAATCCATTAGGATTCTTTTAGCCATTGCTACATATCACGACTATGAGATATGGCAGATGGATGTGAAAACCGCTTTCCTAAATGGATTCTTTGAAGAAGATATCTATATGGAACAACAAGAGGGTTTCATATCCAGCGAGACTTCAAACTTGGTTTGTAAGCTCCAAAAGTCTATTTATGGACTTAAACATGCATCCCGAAGCTGGAATCGTCGTTTTGATGAGATAATTAGATTATCTGGATTCATCAAAAATGAGGAAGATCCATGTGCTTATAAGAAAGTTAGTGGGAGCATGATAGTTTTCCTAGTCTTGTATGTAGATGACATCCTTATCATAGGAAATGATATAGGGATGATGCAAAGTGTGAAAGCCTACCTTTGCAAGAACTTCTCCATGAAAGATATTGGTGAAGCTTCATATATACTAGGTATAAGGCTCTACCGAGATAGAGTCAGGAAGCTTATAGGGTTGTCACAATCGACGTACATAGACAAAATGTTAGAAAGGTATATTTTACCAACTGCAAGACAGCAAATGTACCTTTCGGATACGGCATACATCTTTCGAAGAAAATGTCACCTCAAACTGAGGAAGAGAGAGTTAGGATTTCGAACTTGCCATATGCTTCTTGTATTGGAAGTATAATGTATGATATGTTATGTACTAGACCTGACATCAGTTTCGGCGTCAGTGTGACCAGCCGATATCAATCTGATCCAAGTAATGATCATTGGACAGCCGTGAAACATATCCTAAAATATCTTAAAGGCACCAAGGATAAGTTTCTGATATATGGAGAAGATGAGCTACAAGTTAAGGGTTATATAGACTCCGACTTCCAGGGAGATCCAGATGATAGAAAATCTACATCATGATACATATTTACCCTTAACGGTGGTGTAATTAGTTGGCGTTGTTCAAAGCAAGGCTCAACAGCTGAATCCAGCACTGAGGCGGAATTTATAGCGGCTTCAGAAGCTGCTAAAGAAGTTGTTTGGATTAGAAATTTTATCACAGAACTTGGCGTTGTGCCTAGTATTGCGGATTCGATCCCATTATATTGTGATAATAATGGAGCCATCACGCAGGCTAAGGAGCCGAGGGTGCATTCCAAGTCTAAACACTTAGAAAGGAAATACCGCATAATTAGAGAGATAATTGAACGAAAAGACATAGTGGTCTTAAAGGTTCAAGGACAAGACAACATAGCAGACCCACTTACAAAGGCCTTACCTCCTAAGTTATTCGATAAACATGTGGATGAGATGGGACTACGGTACCATCCAGATTGGCACTAAACAAGTGGGAGTTTGATGGAGTTGGTGCTTGGAGTGCCAATCCGAATTGTACATTTTATTATTTATTAATAAAATAACTATATTTTTCATTTCATACCCTATTAATGGTATTGTCATTACGCGTATTAAATTGATGTATCGTTATGCTAAGAATGACATCGACCTTAGAATAGTTTTGACACTAGGTGTAAACTATTCTTAAAGTAAATATTCATAGTCGTTGGTTTTGGAATACGGTCGAATTCCTATAACCTAGAAGACTAGCACATGTCGTATATTGGAATTGGAGTTCCAATGGTTTAACGCGATGTACCATGAGTTTTGGAAACTCGTATAGACATGTGGGTATTCGTTGGAGCGAATACTGAATGACTCATTGGTGATTCCTAATAGTTGGAAGTACACACCATCGTCAATAGGAATCTCCTCGAATCGAGTAGCATATGTAATCCTTTGACTATAGGATAGCATTGATTTTGTGCGAGATCCTCCACACTTAGATGCCATGTATGTCAGAAACCTTTCATGGTCTGGCCTCTAGATGTTCGTTGGGTGTGGATCGATGCACACAGTAATAAAGTGCGAAGCAAGATAATATCCGTCGGCCCGTATGTGTACCAAAAGGGGTTTAGGTATCCATGTTAGTAAAGTCACGATTATTAAATCTTTGGCCAAAGTCGATCACCTAGGGTGGATCACATCAGTTATGAAGAATTGTGGACATGTCGACATGAGATGTGCGTCTTGGAAACTTGAAGGTATATTCTATGTTTCCTAAGAACAACTCGGATAGCCTATGACAGAGGGATTGTTAAACATATTTGATGACCTCGACTTGTATAGTACAGAAAGGTCCTTCGTGTTCTTCGCGAATTCGGAGGTGGCCGAATTGCATACATATTAGCTAGGCTTATATGACGAACGTATCTGAACTTAGAGAGTCCCAATATGAAGTGTACTCGTTGAGCACTTTGGTAGCCGATTAATTTTTGATAAAAGATAATATTCGATATTATAATTATCAACTAAGATAATAAGTGTTATTGAATAATATTGATTATTTACTTTGACCTAATTGGATTAATTGGATTAATTCAATAATTTCACAAGGGCTTAATTGTAAAATCATAATTATCTATACCATTTGAGGATATTATGGTAATTGTAAGTATGTAATAATATGTGGTTTTGACTTGATTTAATTGGATTAAATCAAGGTGGCAAACTTTTAACTAATCCATTTCCTAATCCTTGGCTTGATTTAATTGGATTAAATTAAAGTGGGAGACAATGGAGATTAGTCACACCTAATTATACATATTTGGAAAAATTAGATTAAGCCCACTTAAAAGTTGATTACAACTTTTATTAATTAAAAATGCCTAAGTTTTGCTATAAATAGCAAGCTTTAGGAAGGTTTTAAAAAAAAGTTCAAATACAAGCATAAGCAAATTCTTGAGAGATTAGCCCAAGTTAGAGAAGTGTTTAGAGAAGCTTGTGAGGTCTCTACAATATTTCATCTAGGAGAAATCAAGATTGGATCTTGAATTCAAGCTTGGAAGCATTGGAAACAAGATTGGATCTTGAAGTCAAGCTTGCACACCTTGGAGGTTCTTCAATAATTTCAACAAGAAGAAGTAGATTGGATCTTGCATCAAGCTTACTAGGTAATGTTTGATCTTCTCCAAAGCTATGTTTATTTGTGTATCAGATGCATGATCACATAGCTTAATGTTGAATAAGGTTAATCAATTGTGTTAGGATACTTTAGAAGTATAAACACAACATGCTTGTAATTAGGTCAAAGATGTTCATGTTGGACATGGAACAATTAATTAGACTTTGGAACTCTAGATTAAAGCTTAGAGCTATGGCTACCATTCTAGATTCACTTAACCACCTTTAGGTGGACTAGAATTGTTCACGGGACATTTCATAATTGGGATTCTAAAATGGTTTGTGTAATGGATTCAAAATTTACGCTAATGCGTATTTAGAATAAAATTATGTTTTTTGAAAAATATTTGATATTTTGAAAAACTAGATTTTTATTCTATAACATGTGTTTATGTTGGTTTTTGAAATTAAAAATTAATTTTGGTGTTTTTGAAGTGTTTAGGGAAGACCGGAATAGATTAGGGTCAAAGACCCTAATCCATTCAGCTCACTGGAATATGAGCTGAATGCAAAAGGAAATGAAACAAAAAAAATAAAGCAGCACATGGGCGCTACAGTGCGCACACGCACTGTAGCGCGTGTGCTTCACGCACGTGGCGCCCTTCGCGCGTGCCAATTTTGTTTTGCTTCGTTTGGGATCTTCCGGACTCCGATTCAGTTCCAGTTTTTTCCTATACACTCATAATGGAATATAGTATTTCATCAAATAATTTAAAATTACATCCATGCTTGATATCCATGGGTTAGACCCATTTCCGCTGCCAGGGGCACCGATCCGACCTTAGGGGTTCCACAACTGCCCCAACAGTATCATTAAAGAGTGGGTGCTTGGCCCTGAAATTAGTCGAGAGTTGCGACCCCAATGGACCAGCGTCGTGATGCGTGGTAAGAAGATGAAATATGTTTTAGTTCTGTCGTGTGGGTGTCGCGACGTCAAAAGGCCAGTGTCGAGATGCGAAACAAGAAGGTGTTTTCTACCTCAACGCTTAGCGTCGCGACACAGAACAATGGATGTCTCTTCCTCGGTTTTGTTTTTGTGGGAGTCGCAAGGTTTAGCACCCTGCGTTGCGACACGCAATGAAAGTTTCTCTCTACCTTGACCCTACCCAGGTGGGCGTCGTGACACGTGTTCATTTTCATTCAAATAAGTTTTAGCCATTCCGATTTCATTCTAGAATGTTAGAGGCCACCCTAAGGGTCTCTTATCAACTCACATACACGTAATATATTATGCCAAAAGCATAATACGTCATATAGAGATAATAGTTCTGAAGCATATTCTACGACTTGTATACTAATCAAGTTTATCGATTCTAGATTATCGGCAGAAACCACAATATTCTTCGACGAAGCGAAGTAGTAATAGCTAGATCCAAAAATCTGTGAGTGGACCCTTTTCACAAATTGATTTTACTTATTTTTTTTTGAATTAAGACTTACTTTTCAACACATAGGGCGTTAGCCAAAATGATTTACAAATATTTTATAATTGAGAATGTTTTAGAAAGCTTGACTTTAAAAGCATGATTTTGATGATTTTTGGAGGCATGTGGGAAAAACCCATCTCATATGTAACTTATGGAATTGACGGATACAACATATGCACATATAGAGCGAGACTAGGGGGATAGCGATATGTAACGCCCATAGATCTTAGATTTCAGGGCTAGTGGGACGGTGGGACGTAACGCCCCTAGACCTTAGATTCAGTGTCAAGATGATAGTATGGATCAACACACCTGGCTCTAGTGCAGTGGCTTGGGGGACGGCGATACGTAACGCCCAAGACCACTAGATAGGCGTATGTGGGGACGGGATACGTAACGCCCCCATGTGTCAAGTTTTCTACATATATTCTAGGTGTATGGAGGGATGACGATACGTAACGTCCCCATACGTCAGGTTTTCAGAAACATATTTTTACAAATAGATTTTCAGAAACAAACTTTCAGAGATATGATTTTCAAAGATATGATTTTCAGAAAAATAAGTTTTATGAAAGAGTTTACAGAAAGAAAAGATTTTCATAAAGGTTTTCCAGAAAGAGAACTGTTTTCATAAAAGAAATAGTTTTTAGAAAAGTTTTGTTTTCCTTGAGATTATTTGATTTCAGAAAAAATGAGTTTTTCATAAATTATTTCAGTTTCCGTTTTAAATCATCCACTCGCTAGGTCGTTCAAACGTTCTAACCCCCCAACTCCCAATTTTCTATTTTGCGGGTATATCTAGAGGACGAGCTCGGGAGGATGGATACTGATGGCAATCACTAGGGTGTATGGTCCACTAGGTCGAGTATAGAGGTTCAGTACAGTCAAAGTCAAATTAAAATTAAAATTGCATTTCAATCATTGGTATTGTATAAGTCATTGTAATGTGCTTACAGTGTCCATGAACAGTGATGTAAAGAGAAGTTTCATTGAATATACAGTTATGAGTTTGAAAGATTGCAAAGCATGTTAATGGTCCCTATGCATGAGTCTGTACATGAGTTAACATTAGTAGAGATGATCATAGTTAGAGAGTCGGAGACTAAAGGGGATAAGTCTGACTATTCCATGCCGGTAGCATCTCCGAGGAGGGGGATGTTACAAAGATGGTATCAGAGCATACTCTATGGAGTCAGTGACTGCAATGGGTAAAGTGCTGGGGTTTTGTATACGTAGTATGCCCGTGATACTAGTATGCGAGGCACTACTTCTCCAGTATTCGATCCTTGAGTACGTCCTCAAGTCCTATAAACAAGTTTGTAAGAATTCTCAAGCTATTCGAATATTCTTCCATATGAAAGCAACCATAATCCTTGTTTTAGCTGAGAATATTTCTACAGTCATCTTAGTTTATTATCAGAAGTTCAAGATAAGCTATGAGAACAGATAATAAAGTTCTAAGAATATCTACCCAGGGGAGAGTAAAAAGAGAAAGAGAAAGATATTAGAAAAGTAAGGAATGAGGAATAGATGCTTAAAGCAACCAGAGACAATAAGAGATAGAGATAAAGAATGAGATAATAAGAAAATGTCAGAACTTATAGTAATAAAGGAAAAATAGTAAACTCGAGCAAGAACTAATGTCAGGTAGACCCAAATAAGATTCTTTCCCTCCTCAGAAAATTCTTTCAAGTAGACCCAATAGCCCTTGAGCATCTCGTGTAGATAACAAGTTACCTGAATAATGAAGAATAGTCAGAAAGATAAAAGAAGCAAGAAGTCTGATTTAGTTGTGGAAGTTTCCAGTAGACATGAGGTGCCACAAATTATGTAGGGATTGTAGACACCCAAACCCAGACTAGTAAGAGATAAAATGAATGAACATCATAAGGAAAAATAATTAGTTTCCTTAACCAAGGAGTCTGATATAGATAAGTAAGGATACCCAGATTCTAACCTCTCAGTGATATTAGTTAAGGAAACAGTCCTGACGGAGTCTATCTCATACCTATCTTACATAAGTAATAGACTCTACCAAGATATAGAATACCAGAACAAGGATATCGACATCCGTTGAGATGTGAATGCTTGCCCCATCCTTCACTATCATAGATGAAAATCACCGTATGAAAGCTTAGTATACATAATGCTATATCCTAAGACAGAAACGTAAAATACTAAAAGATAGATTACTCAGAAAAGATCCAGGGAAGTTCTTGAAGTCAAAAAAGAAAGAAACCGACCCAAGTCAAGTTGGATAAGTTTGTAGTACTAGTAAGAACCCATAGATCGGACCAATGCCAATGGAAATCCTTGAAAGTTTAAAAGGACATACCTATAGGATTGGAGATATTCAGAAGTTAGCAAGAGTACCAGTATGAACATTAAGGTTAAATGGCATAATTGTAGCTTATAGCAAGAGTATAGAGCAGAGATATAGAAAGTAGCCAATAGGAATGAACCACAACTAGCCTCAGAAGCACAACATGGAACCAAGAGATAGGTTATGGAAATAAGTATTATAGAAAGGTGCGGAAGTAGCAAGGAATTTCATTACATATAGTAACATAGATAACATAGCGTAAAGATAGTAACGTAAATGGAGACCTCATGATAGTTGATAAAAGTTATGGAACCTTAAGACATAGAGAAGTTGATGCAGATCCCAGTAGAATTTCTTTTCAGTAGCCCCGATTCTAGTAAGTATATAAATGTCTAACCAGAACATCACTAAGCTTAGATAATTAACATTAATGTGTAGTATCGGGCCTCTATGAGATGCATGTATTCACCCCTCAGTTTAGAGTCCAATAAGGATTGAAACAAGTAAAGGATAGCATCAGACAAGATAGATAAATTATGAGACGACAAGATAGTCGAACCAAAGAATTTAAGAAAACCTGGATAATAATCTTAAAATAGTAATATTCTCTATGAGATAGAGTAATTTGAATATCTAGAATGGATAACATATCTTAACGTAGAATAGAAAGCCTTCAATAAGGTAAAAGGCTCAAATGAGTAAGGAACCAGAGAGAGCAATCTATAGAAATAATATATATGACTTATACAAAGCTTCCCACATACTAGAGAGGAACAAATTAGTAAGATACTGATCTACTTCTCGTAAAAAGAAGTGGATTCCATATCTATGTAAAACGTCTTCAGCCACACACCAAACCATGTCCCCAAACTACGTAGCTATTGGTCGAGATTTCTTCACCAACCTCACCTTTGTAAATCAAATGCCACAACCTACCATGCAGAAGTTCATAGTACACTCATGATTCAGATAATCCTATATATGATCATCTATTAGACTGATATGAATTTCTTTGTTTAACGGATATTAAAAAGAAATTCATTTCATCTTGGTCCAGTCTTATATGTTCCCATCATATAAGGTGCTTATATTCTCATGTCACCACATGAACGAACCCAGATCAAATTCATCATACAATATGGAAAGGACAACAGTTGTAGATAAACCACAAATAAAATGTTCATCTTTGTTGGCTCTCTACGGACTATTTAGAATTACTAATTTCTGACTTAAATCCTCTTGTGTATAACACTTATAGACTAAGTCTGAAAGTACATTTAGTATCCAATGGCATGCATGATAATTTATAAAATGCAACTTTAAAATCAATATTTTAATAAATGAATAACTGCATCGTTTATTACTTAAAATAAAATCTCGTTTACATATTACATTATGCTATTGGGCATATATCCCAACAACATCTGATTGAGAATGAGAGGTATCACCTCTATCTGTGGTCCAAGAGTGAGCACTTGGTGTGTGGGCTTGTTAGTCTCCAAGACATGCCACAAGATCACTAAGCATGATTAAAGTGCGAATAATCAAAAAGTTTGCGGAAAAAACTTACAATGATTTGGATGTTTTCAAGATTTTTTTCTTTGATTTAATGGAAGCTCCAAGCTTTCTTTGAGTGTTTCCAACACTTGGGTGAGTTTCCCTATCACCTTGATTCACTCCTTTAAGTGCTAGCTTGAACAAAATTTGAAAGAAAATTTTGTCCTCCAAGAACAAGGGTGTTCGACTATGGTGAGAGAGAAGAGGGAATAGTGTTTTTCAATTTTGATTTCTAAAATCAATTAACAAAAACAAATCCAAAAGTTGCATTTATATTTTCCAAAAAAGTAAAGTGTGTTGGACAAGTAAGCTTTAAAAGCTTCCAACCACTTCCATCAATCAAGTGACTTGTTGATGTAAGTTGGTGGGCCCCACTTTAAATTTTCAAATTTAAGTCGGACAATCCAACACGCAACTTCGCTCGGGCCCGGGTTCGTTTAATTCCGAATTAAACGAATTTTCCGTTGGGACTTAATTAAATAATAATTCCTAGCAAAATTATTACGGAAGTCGCTCGCGAATTAATTCAAAATTAATTTGTTCGCTTGAATTAAAATCCAATTTTAATTCTGCGTTGAAATCTAATTTCAATTAATATATCTAATATATTATTTTAGCCCAATTAAATAAATTAAATAGTAAAATCTAATTTAACTATTAAATTTACTTTACCGATTAATTCTAAATTTATCGCGTTCTCTCTTCTCGACGAATTTATTCCCAGATAAATTCTCGGCGAAATTAATCCCAAATTCATTCTTTCTCATTTAATTAATCCCAGATTAATTTATTACAGTAATTAATCCCAGATTAATTTTTTGTTCGAGTCAAATCTCAACGGTGAATCTTTGGGAAGCGACCCAAGAGATCTCTGGATATGTTGGCAGTAAATACGGTTATCAGACTATCCGAATACGTGCGTACCCAGTACCACATCCTTACTGATTTACAAGACATGGTTGGCTTCTAGCAAAGCAATGTGCCTACCCAATTCTCCAGAAATATTCTGTAAATGAATATGTAATCTTTGTCAGGCATAATATACGTAGTATTGTGTATTACGATCTAGTATCTAATGTCACATGCTAGGCCTGTGGCTGGAATTGTGTCTGCCCCGTACGAAACATATATCAGATCACAAGCAACTAGTCTCTATGATCAGATAATCATGACCTTGTCATATTATCCCGATAGCTGCAGCATTTAAGAGAGTACCAATTTTGTATCCATGCGTGATCATCATCTCCATATGACTGAAGTGATACTTCCATCTGGACATCACACCCAATACACTACGATTCTCAGTATACCTAGAAGAGGCGTACACAGAACCTGTTAAAGCCGCGGATGACCAAAACTAAAGTATACTGATTGTCGCAAGTATTAGCGATGCAAGTCTCAGGTTAAGACCAAATACACCTACCCTGACACGGATTCCCATAGACACATAGTCACACTACCAATGAGATTCTGAGGGGTCTATCCAGAGCGAAGCTGCTTCCGCACCATCGGTAAACACAACTTCCTATTACACTTGCATAAGTATCCAATACTTAAACATATGAGAACTATGTCGTTATGTTTCCATAACACGCACACGTGTAATACTAGTCTATTCCGCTTTATCGATGTCCAGTCTCGATAATACTACGACTAGGGTTATTTAATGATTAAACCTTAGTGGATTAATATTGACTCATATCTTATTAAACTGGTACTAATCATATGGACTTCTATCATTTATATATCTCGGTAATCCAATTACAAATGATAAAAGAGCAGTTTCCTTTGTCACACAGTTAATTTGTACAACAACACCATGTTCTGTACAAATAGTGATGTTATTGGTCATAATTGTCCAATAATCTCCCACTTGGCCTATAGCCAATCACTCAAGTGTCATACATCTGAACTATGTACGGGTCGCTCAAACTTCTGCTGAGAAACAGCTTTCGTCAGCGGATTTGCAATGTTATCATCTGATGCGATTTATTTGATCATCACATCGCCACGATGTATGATCTCACAAATCAGATGAAATAGTCGAAGTACATACTTGGATCATTGATGAGATCGCGGTTCTTTAGCCTGCGCTGTAGCCTAGCTCAGCTGCTAACAGAACTACTTCTAATCCAATTAGAAATTTTATAGATCCAAAATGCTTCTTTTGCTGCCTCAGCTGCAGCAATGTTCCGCTTTTGTTGTTTATTCGGCAACAGTATCTTGCTTGGAAGATTTCCAGCTCACTCTTCCGTTATTCAAACTATATACTTACCCTTATTACGACTTACAGTCGTCTTTATCGGTTTGGAAACTTGCAGCGGTGAACCCAGTCACTTCAAGTTCTCATTCTCAATAAATTAAGAACGCATCCTTAGTTCGTCTAAGATACTCAAGGATGTTCTTAACATCAATCCAGTGACTATCACCTGGATCGGCCTGATTGTGACTCCATATGCTCAAAGCATATGAGACACCATGTCACGTACATATCTTTCAATGTATGAGTTCTCGGAAAGTGCCAACAACTTTTAGATCTATCCCAGTACATCCTTATTCCTAGAATAAAGGTTGCCTCTCCCAAGTATTCCATGGAGAATTTTAATGAAAGCCAAGCTTTCACCGATTGTTAATATGATAATGTCATTGCTGTGAAGCAATACATCATTATCTTATAGGACAATCATTGTTAGTGCGCTCCCACTAACCTCCTTATATATACACAAGAATCATTATCGTTTTGAATGAAGTCATATACCATTATGATATCATCAAAACGTTGGTTCCAAGAACACAATGCTTGCTTCAATCCATAAATGGATCGATTTAACTTGCAAACCTTGTTTGCATGTTCCGGCACGACAAAAATGTTAGGATGTTGTAAACATCCTCCTAAAGGTTTCCGTTTAAGGAAAGCGATTTTGACGTTCAACTACCATATTTCATAAAAGAAATATGCAGCATTAGCAAGCATTATCCGAATGGATTTAATCATGGCAACAGGTAAAAGATTTCGTCGTAATCGACACTATATTGATGACGATACCATTTCACTACAAGCCTAGCTTGTACGTTTGTATGTTGCCATATTTCATGTATGTCTTCACCATAAAGACTCACCAATAGGCACAATGCATTTTGGTACAGCAACTAGATCCAAACTTGGTTGATATACATGGAATCCATTTCGGACTTTATGACAATTTTCCATAAAAAGAGTCGATACCTTGTATCGTTTCCTCATATGTAGTCAGTTCGTCTTCCTCAATAAGATTGACATCTATATGAGGTGAGATCAGAAACCCATACCTTTTAGGTTGTTTTCTGACTCTCTCCGACCTACGCGGTTATTGTGTATTCGAAGATTATTGGTATAGTTTCATCCCTGATGAACTGTTGGTGTTCCGTGAGGACTCGGTGCCTGGAACAGTATTACTCTGATTTCCATCGAGTTTTACTTTCCTCCCACTTACCACTGCATATAGGAATTCCTCTTAGGAAAACCGCATGGAGAGCAACAATTACATTGGTCTCTAGTGAGTTGTATAAGTACTATACTTTGGTTTCCCTAGGACAACCAATTACAAATAGGCACTTATCCGATTTGGGTTCTAGTTTGGTACCTTCCAAACATATGCCCAACATTCCCAAATCTTCAGGAATGAGAAATATGGTTTCTTTCCTGTTCATATCTAATATGAAATCTATCTAACAGATTTTCATGGAACCTTATTCAAAATAAGTATTGCACTGTTAAATGCTTATCCCTTGAAGGAAATTGGTAGCTCAGAGCGACTCATCATTAACCTTATCATGTCCAACAAAATTCGGTTTCTCCGTTTGGACACACCGCTCAATTAAGGTGTTCCGGGAGGAGTCCACTGTGAAAGAATACTATACTCTTTCAGGTAATCGAGAAACTTATTACTTAAGTATTTTCCACCACGGTCTAACCGTGACGGTTTAATACTTTAGCCGGTATGTCTGTCTACTTCGTGTCGAAACTCTTTGAATTACTCAAAAGTTTCCGATTTGTGTTTCATTTGAAACACATAACCGTAATGCGATGCTACATCCGTAAAGGTTGCAAAGTATTCATATCCTCTTCTAGCCTAGCTAGATATAGGCCCACTTACGTCACTATGAACGAGGGCTAACAGATCAGTGGCACTTACACGTTTACCAAGTAAAAGGTATTGTAGGCACTTTGCCTAATAAACTAGATTCGTAGACATCATTTGAATTAGAATCAAATCCGTCCAAGTATCCACTCCTCACTATGAACGAGGGCTAACAGATCAGTGGCACTTACACTTTTACCAAGTAAAAGGTATTTTAGGCACTTTGCCTAATAAACTAGATTCGTAGACATCATTTGAATTAGAATCAAATCTGTCCTAGTATCCACTCTTCGAAAGTGTGGATATACGAGTCTTGTTAATGTGTCCCAGATTTTCAGTTTGAGCTTTTGTTTGTCATATTATATGTTTGAGATTCATTTATATTTTAAATATAAATACTATTATTCACATCTAATGTGCTTATCTCAATATCATCTTTATAAACAAAACACTTAGTGTTCTAGAATATAAAGGTACACCCGCAACAGGTTAAACTAGATACAGAGATAATATTTCTAGTCAAACTAGGTACATTATAACAGTTTCCTAATTCAAGTATATGCCCAAAAGGCAGTTCCAAAACTTAGGTTTCTACGGCCAAAACAGCGACTCATCCCGATTCTGACTCATAGGTCGATCTCAACTAAAGTCAGTCTTCTGCTAATGAGCAGATCCCGCACATCAGTACATATATTTATGTACCACATCCAGTATCTAAAATCCAATTTTAAAACCAGCAGTGGACATGTTTATAACAAACATACATGAAGCCGGAGCATTGCCCGTCTTCACTTCCTTCATGTCTACCTTGTCCATACGGCAGTCACGCTTCCAGTGACCCCGTTTGCCACAGTTTAAGGTAATTTGTAACAAACAAACTCTTTAACTCTTAAGATAGTAGCTAGCAATATGAGTGTAAAACTTAGAAATATTGAAATAGAAAACATTTTTTTTCAAAAATTTTAGTTGGGGTATAGTTTTTTTTTTTTTTTATTACAATACAATTCTACAGATATATAATCTGAAATCTACTGGAATAATGAATACAAACATTTATAGCACATCCAGAATTCTACGCCTACTAAAGACGAAATATCTACTCCCACTCAAATATGGGGAGAATTCTACTCCCACTCTTGGAGAGAATCTCTCAATTGAGAGATTTGGACTCCCTGCCGGGAGTCGAACTTGTGCTCTCCCATTTGGGAGAGCACAAGCTCACCACTGGGCCAAGAGCCCAGTGGCAGTTGGGGTATAGTTGATCCTTGCACACAGCCCAAATCAAGGAGTTGGGTGGGGCCTAAGGTGGGCCCTAGGAAACGTATATTAAAAAAAAAAAAAAACTTAAGAAAATAGTTGGGTTTTAATTTCCATCAAACCGTCTGGAGGTAGATGTATTATATTTATTAAAAATAATACTCTGTCTGATATATAGGTTGGATTTTATTTTCAAATAAAAGAAAATTATATTACCATACAAAAATCCCGCTATTTAAAAATGAAATCAAAATTTAAGTCTGGAAAAATAAACATTACACTATATTTGTTACTCTGATGTTGGAGTACAGCAAGGTAAAGTCTAAAGTGATCTGCATGATGGCCCATTTCTTTGACTTGTGTGCAACTGCAGGCAACCTCTTCTCCCAACCCTAAAGTAATAATTCAAAAGCAGCCAACTTTCGGTGCGCGTTAAAATCATCACAATCAAATAAAAAGTAAAAATACAATATCAAAATTTAATTTCATTTAAATTATATTTAATAACCATAAATTAAGATTTCTAAAAAAGAAAACCGAAATCTATTACACAAATCCTTAAAATTATTATTAAAATAACAATAAAAGCCAAATAATGCGGAATTAGGTGTAAGTGCCTTGCTTGTACTTGCGAAAGAGGTCTTCAGTTTTGGCATTTCTAAAGGCACAACATCCAATCAAATAAACCCAAATAAAAGCAACAAGAGTAATGAGCAATATGATATCAACTCTTCTCCATTCTTTCTTCAGATTAGCAAGCAATCCAGCTTTGCATGAATCACAGTTGTAGCAGAGCTGCATTTGGTCATTGCTCCACTGCAGGCAATCCATGTCCGCCGCATTGTTAATGGGACTTATCCAGTATGTTGGGTTCACAAATGTGTACCCACACTCTGTCGGAGGCTTACAGCATCCTGACTGTTCAAGCCCAAAAAAAAAAAAAAGAGAGAATTCTTTATTGCTCTATGTATAGTAATTAATAAATTAAACCAAACTAAACTAAATAAATATTTTTCCCATGCTATTAGATTTAGCATATTCTTATACTTTCTGTTCGGATCTATTTACTATTTTTCGACTTCGTCTTGACATATGACAATCTTTTCTTATATGAATACTTAGATATATATATATGTTAGATCATCATCTTAATTGTATTTCTTTCATCATTTTGATTACACCAACTTTCTTCCTAATTTTTACATTTCTAATTATATCTCTCCTTATCTACCAAACAAATCCATGTACAAGAGATCTGAAGATCTGGTAACCAGTCTAAATATGTATTTATTAAAACTAAATTTCTGAAAAATCTAAAAAAAATGAGGTTTTCTAAAATATAGGTGATACGAGTTCACGGTATTCTGATCGAACAAGTTTAATTTTAATGATTTATTTAAATAAGAAAGGAAAATGATACACTCACTAACAATCTCACAAATAATTTTACAAGTGATTCATTGTAGATCACTGTAGATCACTGTAGTTACAGTGAGGGATTTATAAATTTGTTTGTGAGATTGTTAGTGAGTGTATCACCACTCAATAAGAAATGGAAGAAAAATATAAACCAAAAAGGAAATTACCTGTAAAGGGGTAATATGTGCATTGAAGAAATCTTGAGCCGTACTATAACTCTGGTTCAACTCAGCACACATTTGTGTAGAGCTAAGACAGCTTTTGATCCCATCCCATTTGTAAGGGCTTCGAACTCTTCTTCGTAGCCAGCCAGCGTAATCATCAAGGTGATATTCCAAGTAAGCCCTACTGGGTGCAAGGTGGCCCGATCCCTTAACAGTAACCATGTAAATGAAAACAACTAAACAAGCCAGCAAAATTATGAGAACGAGCATAGCAACCAGATAAAATATAAGGAGCCAAGGGATGCGCCAAAATCCTCCTATAAAGCCTGCTAGAGCCACAACCAAAATCAAGATGCCCAAAATAATAACTGGCCATTGCAATATCTTGACACAAGAATTGTCCGGCTCCGTTGCAAGCCAGATTCCGGCTCCGATGACTGGGATTGAGAGAAGCATGGCAACGAAGTTGATGGCTCCAATAACATTGTTGCTTAGTGCCATAATGTTGAGAGATTTTCTGGGTTTTGTTTGTTGTACAAAAGAATTTAACACCAAGTGGAATTTACTAACAGTAGAGACCGAGATATTTGAAAAGAGTGCTTTTGTAATAAAAACCCACCGTGTTTTGTTCCTTACCTTGCATCCATGAAAGCTATGCTACTAAAGCAAAGTAATTATATGTTTTAAATTTTGTTTTGGTCTTTCAAGTCTAATCAATTGAGTACAACTTTTTGAAAAGGAATACCTTGTACAGGATTCCGGATAAAAAGGAAAGAGACTAAAGTGTTCTGTTGGCTTACAGCTAATGGACATGTTATAGGAAAAAAATTACCTTTTTTGGGCCTCAGGGTGCAAATTCAGAAGGACAAGAAAGGAATTTTTAATCCAGTGTGCTAAAGGCTGAAAACATTGATTAAGGGCATATGGTCCAGCAGAGCGGTCAGGCTCGGTCATCATTTCCTCACCGACTCGAGGAGTAAAAGTGTTGAGAAAAGCAGGGCGATCAAGGACTTTAGGTCGGTGGACTAGATTAGGTCGGGGTGACATTGATTGAGACTGAGTATAGAGGTGTAAACACGATTTGGGAACTTGCACCATCCATAAAGTCTTGATATGAGAGGCGCAGCTTCTAAGGTTATCTTCTGACACACACCACCGCGTGAACATGTGAATACGGGTTGACATCATGAAGGTAGTGTGTGGAGTTTTCCAAGAAATTGTTTTAATGAAGTCTCAAATGGTAGGTTTACTTTCGCAGTGGCATGCTCACGTGGTTGAGATCATGAGGATGATGGAACAATATTATTTTCTTTATTATGTAAAGGGGTTGAGTGTATTTTTATAAGGGTTAGCAATTTTCATTCAAAAAGCTTGTAAGAGAGAAAAAAAGCTTATTCTTTGGGAGAGTACGTGAGAGAGGTCGGCCATATTTGTAATAGTCATTTTAGTCTTAGTCGGTCAAAACCGACCACGTTATAAAACTCTATTTCTGTGTCCGTGGACGTAGGCAGGATCCACTCAGCCGAATCACATTAAATCATATGTTCTTATCTGTGTATTTTCCATTTTTCTGCTAAGGTTTTTTTGGTTCCCAACAAACCAAACAAATTCACAGTTGGGGGAAGATTATTTGAGGAACGAGTTTCCGAATTTGTCCCTGGAACGAAAATCAGCCGTCAACAGTTGGCGCCGTCTGTGGGGAACAGAACAAAAAGCAGTAGATGTGTTGAGATGATGGCGGAAGACGGGAACCACAGGTCTTCAGAGGCTTCAACAACGGAATGGATGGAGAGGATGAAAGAAAACATGAGAAATGAGAGGGAGTCAACCCAGGCCTTTATGAAGGCCATGATGGAGAAGCTGGAAAGTTTAGAAAAGACGAACGAAGAAATGATGGAAGCTGATCTGAGTCGGAGGAGGTACGAGATAGTCAGAGGGAAGAAGGTTGATAAGGGTGACGAGGGCAGAATGAGAAACATCCAAATAGTAAGATCAACAGTCGTAGCTGGAGCTTTGCCGACGGGGGAGTTATGAGAAGAGGAGGACGGCAGAAAGTCGCCAGAGTCTTCTAGCAACAACCCGCATTTTTTGGAAAGTGACTATGGGGGGCATCCTGAGGAAGAGCGGTGGATCCTCAGTCATAGGAGGTATTGTGCCCGGGGTGGTAGACGGGGGGAATTTTGAGGAAAATAGCATGATAGCACCGAGAACCAGATGAAGCTTGAGGGAAGAAGTGGGAAGAGAACATGAAAGATGAGTCGGGGGACAACCAGGATAGGGAGACAACCTCCCTCTTTACATAAGAGATTTTGGCAAAGAAGTTCCCCAGGCGATTCACCATGCCATCCATGGACCTTTACAAGGGTCATACTGATCCCAAATCTCATGTTGAGAGGTTTGTCCTGCTGATGGAAATTCAAGGAATGGTAGGAGAGGTCATTTGCAAGGTGTTCCCTCTGACCTTATGGGGGTCGGCAAGTTTGTGGTTTAGAAGTTTAACCCCGAGAAGTGTCGGCAGTCTTACTCAGTTGAGTAAGTATTTTGTTCGACATTTTAAAGGGGCCTGTGTGCCGAGGAAAATCGTGGGATCATTGAGGTTGGTGAAGCAGAGAGACAATGAGTCCCTGAAGAATTTTGTCGAGAGATACTATAATATGGTGTTGGAGATCGGGGCATATGAGCCCCAAGTGGCACTGGAGAGCTTTAAATGGGCTTCAAGGTCAGGACGTTATGGACTCACATGAGGATTTAGGATGTACAGGACTATGTCGCGGCTTTGGAGCTGGCAATGAAGTTTGTACTGGTGGAAGGAGAGGAGAAGGTTGCCCGAGGAGGGAATGCTCAGAAGCCAAAGGTGGTTCGGCCTGAGAATCAGCGAAGACCGAGCAGGGATGTGAGAGGGCCGTCTCCGAGACAGAGGGAGTTCAGACCAATGCCGTATAGAAATGTTGCCCAAGAGAAAATGGCGCATGTCTAGGTTAATCACGTGGCAGGAGGCACGATGTACACTCCTTTGAACATACCCATAACCCAGATAGTCAAGGAAATCCAGGACAAAGTTCTACTTGTGGAGCCTGACTCAAGGAAGTATCCAATTGAGAAGAAGAACGAGAGGTCATACTGTGTGCATCATAATCAGAGGGGGCGCATAGCGGAAAGATGTAGAGACATGCGAGAGCAGGTAGAGAATTTGGTGCAGAATGGGTATTTGAATGACTGCATTGATTTGAGAAGCCATAATGGCCAAGCAACACAGGAAGCCGAGGCCGATGTTCACTATTTCCAGGGGAAGGACATTGGCAGGAGACTCAAATCAGGGCCATGAAGAATTACTATAAGGTAAGGGGGTCAGAAATTATGACAACTGAGAGGGCCCCGAGGATCCAGAGGGATAGACCTATCCCTATTATGTTTACATAGGAAGACGCTAAGGGTGTGAGTTATCCTTATGATGATTCGTTGATAATCAAGGCCGTTATTGGAGGGACCTAGGTGGATAGGATTTTGGTAGACCTTGGGAGTACGGTCGATATAATCTCCAAGGAAGCTTTGGACGGACTGGGCGTGGAGTATGTCGTTTTGACCTAGGATGTAACACAGTTGTACGGGTTTGGAGGTGAAACTGTCTTCCCATT
The DNA here is from genome assembly GCA_019454045.1 of Zanthoxylum bungeanum. Lineage (NCBI taxonomy): Eukaryota > Viridiplantae > Streptophyta > Magnoliopsida > Sapindales > Rutaceae > Zanthoxylum > Zanthoxylum bungeanum. Next base: position 224,530 of record SKCR01019283.1, read on the forward strand.
AGGTCGTATTCAGTTGGCAATGACAATTGGGATGACCCCCCATACGCGGACCATGGTGATGGATTTCATGGTGGTTGATTGTCTGGGCAGCTACTAGGTGATTGTGGGGAGCTCTTTATGATGAAGTCAAGGGCGGCCATATCCTGTTATTATCTGAAGTTGAAATTCCCAACTTGGGAGGGAGTTGGAGTGGTGTGTGGTAGCCAGAAGACGGCTAAAAATTGTTTCCCCACCATTTCAAAAGAAACGCTGTGTGTAGAGGAGGTGGGCAGAAAAAGGAAATGACCCGAGTCCCAAGATCCACGACCCGAGGATCATGTTCACTTGGGGACGGGAGAAGAAGCAGATCTAGTAGAGTTATTTGGCCTCGGGAAGGTGATAAAGGTTGGGGCAGGCCTAGAACAAAATTTGAAGAAGGGATTGTTGGAGTTTTCGAAAGGTTATGCAGATATTTTCGCTTAGGGGCATGGTGATATGCTTGGGATTGATCCCAAGTTCATCAGCCATCGCTTGGTGGTAGACCGGGCTCATAATCCCATTAAGCAGAAGAGAATGATCTTCAACCAATAACGCTATGAAGCAATACAGACAGAGGTCGAGAAGCTGCTGAAAGCTGATTTTATCATGGAAGTGATATACCCTGAATGGGTATCCAATATGGTCTTGGTAAGGAAGGCCAATGGGAAGAGGAGAATATGTGTGGAGTTCTCCGACCTTAACAAAGCTTGCTCTAAGGATAGCTTCCTACTCCTAAAGGTGGACCAGCTAGTAGGTTCTACGGCATATCATAGACTACTCAGTTTTATGGATGCCTTCTCAGGGTTTAACCAAGTCAAAATGCATCCCGAAGACGAGGAGAAGACAACCTTCATCACTGAACATAGGTTGCACTACTACAAAGTGATGCCCTTTGGATTGAAGAATGTCAGGGCTACCTTCCAAAGACTGGTGAATAAGGTTTTCAAACCTCTCATCGACAAGACAATGCAGGTCTATGTTGATGATATGATCACGATGACGGAGAAGCATGTGGATCATCTGGGAGACCTCAGAGAGACTTTCAAGTTGTTGAGGAAGCACAATATGAGGTCGAATTTGGACAAATATGCTTTTGGAGTGTCCTCGGGCAAATTCTTGGGGTATATTGTCAGTGCTTGGGGTATTGAGGCGAACCCACAAAAGATCAAGGGTGTACTGGAATTAAAATCCCCGATGATAGTCAAAAAGGTGCAGAGCCTGATAGGTCGGGTGGCGGCACTGAACCGTTTTATTTCTAAGGCCACTGACAAGTGTCGTACCTTCTTTAAGTTGATCAAGAAGGCTAAGAAGGGGGTCATCTGGATGACCGAATGTGAAGAAACATTCCAGCAGCTGAAGGAATATTTGGCTCAGCCTACTCTACTAGCAAAACCAATCCCAGGTGAGACCTTGTTCCTATACTTAGCTGTTTTGAATATGTTGTGAGCTCGGTGCTAATACATGAAGTGAACAAGGTCCAAAGGCAAGTGTACTATACCAATAAGGCCTTGTTGGATGCGAAAACCCGGTATCCGGCCCATAAGTTAGTGGTTTTCTCTTTAGTACCGACGGCACGGAAGTTGCGACCCTATTTCCAAGCTCATCCTATTGGGGTTTATACCAACCACCCATTGATACAGATTTTGAATAAACCGGAGGTCTCAAGACAGTCGGTGAAGTGGTCAGTAGAGTTTAGCGAGTATGATATTTCTTACCTGCCTAGGGTGGCAATCAAGGGGCAGGCCCTGGCCAATTTTATTGTTGAGTTCAGAGGGCCGCAGGTCTTAGCAGTGGAAAAGGCAAGTGGGAGTTGTTTGTGGATGGGTCGGTCAGTTCACAGGGCTGTGGGGCCGGGATGATACTCCGCAGAAGTGAGGGGGAGGAGTTGGTTTATGCTTTAAGGTTCGCCTTCGAAGCAACAAACAATGAGGCTGAGTACGAGGCCATTATGGCGGGGTTGAAGCTTTACAGGGCAGTAGGGGTCCGAGATGTAACAGTAAAGAGTGACTCTCAATCGGCCATCCAATAGTTTAATGGCGAGTTCCAAGAAAAGAAACCGAACATGATGCCATATCAGGCTGAGGTGAAGAAGGTAGCTGAGGGGATAGAGAATGTGTTGTTCAAACAGATCGGTCGAGGAAAATAATCACCAAGCAGATTCCCTGGCCCGACTGGCATCATCTATCAATTCTAAGACTCCCCAGACTATCCCTTTAGGTTGTTTGCAAACGAGAAGCATCGGGAAGCCTGAGGTCATGGACGTGGAGGTCGAGGGGAAGGCTTCTTGGATGGACTTGGTCAGGAAGTATCTGGAGACTGGGGACGTGGCTGAATATAAGAAGGAAGCGAGAAAGCTAAAGTACCAAAGTACTAAATTCTACTTGACAGAACGTGTATTATATCGAAATGGGGTACACGACACCGTTCCTGAGGTGTCTCAGACTCGACGAATCAAATTACGTGCTTAGGGAATTTCATGAAGGGATTTGTGGGAGCCATGCTGGAGGTCAGTCAATTGCAAATAAAGAACTGATGCAAGGGTTCTTTCGGCCAATAATGCATCCAGACGGGGCCAGGGTAGCTCGGGCATGTGATGGGTGCCAGAAGAATGCCAACATACCACACCAGCTGCCTAAACAGTTGACTACATTGGCTAGTCTGTAGCCATTTGTCCAGTGGGGAATATATATCATCGACTCGATGCTTGTTGGACGGGTTCAAGCCAAGTTCGCAACTGTTGCCATTGATTACTTCACGAAGTGGGTGGAAGCGAGCCGCTGTCTATGATTACAGAGAAGAGGGCAATAGATTTTTTTAGAAAAAAATATTATTTATGGTTTGGATTACCCGGGCCATCATTACTGACAACGGGAAGCAATTCAATAGCAGGGCTTCCGGAAACTTTGTGGAGATCTTTAGATTGCATTAAGGTTCGCCTCTCCTGCTTATCCAAAGTCTAATGGGCAGGTCGAACGACAAATAAAACAATCAAGGCCAACATGAAGGCAAGGTTCGGGTCTTACAAGGGTTTGTGGGTTAAAGAGTTGCCAGAGGATTTATGGGCACATTGGACACGAGTGAAACCCCATTTTCTTTGGCCTATGGGTCTGAAGCAGTCATCCCAGTACAAATCGGTATGGCAACCCACCGAGTACAACATTTTGAGGTCTGGCAGAATGATGAGCTCATCATGAACCACATCGACTTGATAGAGAAGAAGATGGATATGTCAGCGATCAAGATGGCAATCTATCAACAAAGGATGGCTCGTCTCTACAATAAGAAGGTTCAGATATGATCTGTCCTCCGTGGAGACTTGGTTCTAAGGTAAGTCACTTTGAATACCAGAAAGCCCGAGGAATGTTCTTTGGGTGCTAAGTGTTGGAGATTATCTAGGTCCCAAGGATCATAAATCAAGCATGAACATGTGTGAATACATCGAGGGAGTTGCAGAATACTCACATCGATCGGTTGAGCGACGATTTGGGCAACAAAAATTGATCTTTCTACCTCTTCACTGCTCGGCAGTGAGCTCACTGGTCTGCTCCATTTTGGCGTCCATTGATGCTGCTTGAACAAGCTCCAAGCTTCTTCAAACGAATCCAGGCTCATGGGTGGACTTCCTTATCACCTTCGCATGATCCCGGAGTGTGCTAGCACTCTTGTTCTTGCCACAAAAACGAATTGCTTCCCTTTGCTGCTCACGGTTTTTTAGTTGAAAAAAACCAGTGAAGAAAGCCCACCATGGGCGTGAGATAAGAGAGGAGAATGAAGGAGAGAGAGAGATAAATGTGTGTTATGTTTTTGGTAATTAATTTCCAAAATCATATACCAAAATTTTGCTTTAAAAAATCAAATAATTAAAGCTTTAATTGCCAACCACCACATCCATCAACTCACATCAACTTCCATCAATCAGTGAATAGTGACTGGCGTCAATCACTCAAAGTGAAAGACATCCATCATTTGATTGACGAATGATGTGACGCTAGTTGCGACTAGCGATTTAACTTGCGTGCCGCACTCGAATTCGAAATGCGAATGAGCTCGCAAATAATCCCGGGCTCGGGTTCGCTAATTCCAAATTAATGAATTTTTCGTTGTGTCGTAATTAAATGATTACGCCAAGCCAAGTCACTATTCACGTCGCTAACGAATTAATTCCAAATTAATTCGTTCGCCCGAATTAAAATCTAATTTTAATTCCGCGTCGAAATCTAATTTCGTTTAATATATCAAATATATTATTAATCGATTAATTCCAAATTAATCGTTATCTCTCTTTAATTGATATTTTATCCTAGATAAAATATCTCCGCAATTAATCCCAGATTAATTTTCTCTCTCATCTAATTAATCCCAGATTAATTAAAAGTGCGAGTCATACGTCTTCGGTGAATCTTTGGGAAACGACTCATGAGATCCCCGGATATGTTGGCAGTAAATTCGGTCGTCGGACTATCCGAACACGTAAGTACCTCGTACTACGTTTATACCGATTTACAAGACAAGGTTGGCCTCTAGCAAAGCGTCATGCCTACCCAATTCTCAAGAAATATCCTTACAGGAATAAAGGATCTGTATCAGGCGTAGTATACGTAGTATTGCGTATTTCTGTCTAGTATCAGATAATCACATGCGAGGCCTGGGGCTGGTACAGTGTCTGTCCTGTACGAAGCTTATATCGGATGACAAGCAACTAGTCTCTTTAATATCGAATAATCATGACCAAGTCATATTATCCCGACTGTTGCAACCTTATATAGAGAGCTAGTTATGTATCTCTGCGCGATCATCAACTTCATATGACTGGAGTGACACTTCCGTCTTGACATCACACCCAACACAATACGATTCTCGATATACCCAGAATTGCCGTACACAGAAACCGGTTAAAGCCCTGGACGACCTCAACCAAAGTATATTGATTGTCGTATGCATTAGCGGTGCAAGTCTCAGGTTAAGACCAAATACACCTACCCTGATTTCGGACTTCCATAGACACATAGTCATACTACCAATGGAATTCCGAGGGGGTCTTATCCAGAGCGAAGCTGTTTCCCGTACCATCGATGAAACACAACCTCCTATTACACTTGCATGAGTATCATATACCTAAATATATGATAACTATGCAGTTGTGCCCTCACAACGCTCACAAGTGTAATACTAGTCTTTTACGCATTCATCGATGTCCAATCTCGATAATGCTCTGAATAGGGATATTTAATGATTTATCCTTCGTAGACTGATACTGTCTCATATCATTCTCAATCCAGGAACAAATCACAGGGACCTCCTATCATTTATACATCTTGGTGATCTAATCACAAATGATAAGAGTGTAATCTACTTTGTCACATAGTTAATTTGTACAACAACACCATGATCTGTATAAATAGTGACGCTATGGGTCATAATTGTCCAACAATCTCCCACTTGGCCTATAGCCAGTCACTCGAGTGTTTGACACCCGAACTATGTACGGTTGGCTCAAAATGCTGAGAAATGCTTTCGTCAGCGGATTTTCATGATTATCATCTGATGCGATTTATTCGATCATCACATCGCCACGATGTATGATCCGAACGAATCAGATGAATATCGAAGTATATATCTAGATCGTTGATGAGACCATTAATTCTTTAGCCTTTGCTCAAGCCTAGCTCAGCCGCTAACATAATTATATCTCATCTAATTAGATTTATTTATCAACCCATAAGGCTTCTATTGCTGCCTCAGCTGCAGCAATAACCCGAATTTGTTGTTTATTCGGTAACAATATCTTACTTGGAAGATTTCCAGCTCACTGTTCCGTTATTCAAACTGTATAGTACCGTTTGCGACTTATAGTCGTTTAATCGGTTTAGAAAACTTGCTACAGTGATCCCAGTCACTTCAAGTTCTCCTTCTCCATAGACTAAGACAGCATCATTAGTTCTATAAGAAACTAACGGATGTTCTTAACATCAATCCAGTGACTATCACTTGGATTGGCCTGTTTGTGAATCCATATGCTCAAAGCGTATGAGACACCAGGTCGAGTACATTTTTCAATGTACGAGTTCTCTGAGAGTTTTTCTCGAAAGCCAAGCTTTCGCCGATTGTTTTTATATGGGAATATCATTTCCGAGAAATGACATATTATCATTATTTATAGGACAGCCACTGTCAGTGCGCTCCCACTAACCTCCTTATATACACAAGAATCTTTTCGTTTTGAATTAAATCATAAACCATTATGATTACCTCAAAATGATAATTCCAAGAACCTGTGCTTGCTTCAATCGAATCATGGATCGAATAACCTGCAAACCTTGTTTTCTAGTTTTAGTACGACAAAATCGATAAGATGTTGTAATCATCCTCCAAAAGGTTTCCTTTTCAGGAAAGCGATTTTCCCGTTCAGCTGACATATTTCATAAATGAAACATGCAGCATTAGCAAGCATTGTCCAAATAGATTTACCGTGGCAACAGTTAAAAGGTCGAATCGTAATCAACACAATGTTGATAACGATACCTTTCCGCTAAAAGCCTAGCTTTATACGTTGGTATGTTGCCATCCATGTACGTCTTCCTTGAAGACTTATAATTACCAATAGGCACAATGCCTTACGGTACATCAACTAGTATCCAAACTTGTTGATATACATGGAATCCATTTCGGACTCATGACACTTTGTCATGATAGGGAGTCAATACCTGGTATCACTTCCTCATACGTAGCCAGTTGGTATACCTCAAAAGATTAACATCTTTATGAGGTGAGATCAGAAACCCATACCCCAGGTTGTTTTCTGACTCTCTCCGACATACGCGGTTCTTGTGTATACGAAGATTAATGGTAATAGTTTCATCCTTGATGAACTATTTGTGTTCCATTAGGAATCGATGCCTTGAACAGTATTACTGTGATTTTCATCGAGTTTTACTATCATCCCACTTACCACTGCATATCGGTTTTCCTCTTAGGAAAACCGCATGGCGAGCAACAATCTAATTGTTCTCATGTGAGTTGTATAAGTACAATACTTATGGTATCCCTATGATTACCTACAATTTGACACTTATCCAATTTGGGTTCTAGTTTGGTATCATCCAAACGTATGCCTAGCATACCCAAATTTTCAGGAATGTAAAACCCGATTTCTTTCCCGTTCATATCTAATATGAAATCTGTCAAACATATTTTTATGGAACCTTATTCTAAATAAGTTCTGCACTGTTTATGCTTATCCGTTGAAGGAAATGGTAGCTCAGAGCGACTCATGATTAACCTTATCATGTCCAACAAAATTCGGTTACTCAGTTCGGACACACCGTCAACTTGACGTGTTCCGGGAGGAGTCCTCTTTGAAAGAATACTTTACTCTTTCAAGTATATTAGAAACTTATTGCTTAAGTATTTTTCATTATGGTCTTACCGTGACGGTTTAATATTTTAGCCGATCTGTTTGTCTATTTCGTGTCGAAACTGTAAAAGTTTCTGATTTGTGTTCTTCAAAAGAAACACATAACCATAACGCGATGCCACATCCATAAAGGTCACGAAATATTGATATCCACCTCTAGACTAGCTAGACATGGGCCCACTTGCTTCAATATGAACTAGGGCTAACAGATCAATGGCATTTACACTTTTACCATGTAAATAGTGTTTTAGGCACATTGCCCAATAAACTAGATTCGTAGACTTTATTTGAATAGAATAAAATTAGTCCGAGTACCCACTCTTCAAAAGTGTGGATATACGAGTCTGGTTTAATTGTGTCCCAGACAACAACGCCACAATATGTTTCATCTGATCAAATCAGTTTGAGCTATTTGTTTGTCATGTTATACGTTTGAGATTTATTTATATTCAAAATATAAATTTTGTTATTCACATCTTATGTGTTTATCTCAATATCATCTTTATATAATGAAACACTTTAGTGTTCTAGAATATAAAGGTTCACCCGCAGCGGGTTAAACACTGATATAGAGATAATGTATCTAGTCAAACTAGTTACATTATAACAGTTTCCTAATCCTGCTCATAGCAGATTCTGAACATCAGTATATATTTATGTACCACACTAAGTATTTAAAATCCAATTTCAATACTAGTAGTGAACATAATCTTGACAAACATATTTGAAGTCAGAGCCTTGCTCGTTCTTCAATTCCTTCATGTCTGCTTTGTCCAAACGGCAGTCACGCTTCTGCGATCCCGTTTGCCACAATGAGTAGACATTTTTGGGATATGTCCTTTAACTTCCCAGAAGATAATAATGATTTTGCCTTTGCCCTTTTCCACATTCCAGAAGACTTTGGCCTAGCCTCGGGTTTCTAGAATATCGAAGTAAGGTGTGCCTTGCGCTACTTGCCTTATTGCAAACTTTGACTTTGTCTCCTTGAGAATAGTCATTAACTCTCCAAGAGTTATTTATTGTAATTTAGTACTTCTAAAATCTAAAATAGATCTTTGAAGATCCTTCAATTTCTTTATCATACTTTAAGGATCTAATCCTTAGTTCTGATTCAGAAATTAAGGAGTCTACTGCGACAAGTTTAATGGATTAAGCACTTAAGTTATCATTACATGAATCTTCCAAAGATTATGCTCGACTATTTGCTTAACTACGGGCTTTAGGCCTAATATGTTATTTTATCAAATAAAGTAACTTATTATTTTCCATGACCATCCTGAAATTTTATTCCCAATTTCAAAATTAAACCATTTAAATACATTTTCCCTAGGATTATGTTTCAAATGTCAATCTTTCAATTTATCTTGATTTTAATAGTCCAACTATTTAATCAACGATTTGTGGTACTATATATTTTAATGATTATTATAGTCCAACTATACAATCAAATATAATTTAAATCAATTAACCTCAATTATATTGATTATTATAGTCCAACTATAAAATCAACTATTAATTGAAATTAATTAATTCAAATATATTGATTACTATAATCCAATTATATAATCAACTATAATACAGTCCAACTGTTAATTAAAACAACAATTAAATATTAGTCCAACTAACATTTAATATATTTGACGAATGAAATTTGTTTGAGCGCGTATGGCGAGTAATTGAACGAATATTGCAAATTCAATTCTTGCCTCCCACTATTTTTCGGCGAGCCTCTAACCCTCTGTCGAGTACTCGGGAAACCGCGTTTCCTTGTGGGCTAGGATCGCGTTAAATATCACACAATCTTGACTTTGGCCAACAAATTGTATGATAATTAACTAGGTAGATCTCTAAGATCGATTGGATCCAATCCAATTCCTAGATCCGGTAGGGGGACATCCAAGTCCGAAACATATATCTTATATATTCCAATACATCCAATGTATTACCTAACCACTTTCCTCTGAATCAACTAAGCCTTGGCTTTGGCACAACAAACTTAGTGATCCCAGTCAAGCGCGACCCATTGACCATGGAAAGCTTCGTAATCAATGTTGATGGACAAGAAGTGGTTTTGACTTTGGCCAACAAACCAAAACTTGGACAAGAAACTGACATGTAACAAAGCTCTCGTGATTCAAACACATCCTCGACGGACAAAGGCCTTGACTTTGGCCAACAAGCCAATGCCAGTCTCGGATCTTGAGTGAGAATCACTCAATGGAAGGAAAAACGCTTAATATTTTACGAGGGTTTTTCGAGTGCAAATTGGCAACCAATTTATTATCTTTGTTAAGGTCTCATCATCATACACCCTTAAACATGCATTCTAAATACATAATAAAGCGCGTATGGAAAATAATAATGATATGCGGATGCATACTTTACACATTGATCCTAGATCAAATCTCTCATTTTCTCTCTTCCGCTAGCACAAGTATTTACTTCTACCCGTTACACTACACTTCTAAAGAAACCTCATTTATATTGAGGGGAATAGGTGAGAAGAGAATACAAAGAATAAGGAGGTGATAAGGCTGGACACGCAGGTCCAATTAATAAATCAAATTTATTACAACAATTTCTAAAATTGTCCCACCCATTTATTCCATCCGATATACATTATTCATGCATCGCAACCACGTATTCACACAAGCATGTTATCAATCAATCTAATCAAATTAATTAATCTGATAATTAGTGATAATCCAATGTTCAAACAACGATTTGATTTTGTTCGAGTTAAACTCGTTTTTGCGAATAAGTACTTAAAGTACGAATTCTTGAATTAAATTAAACTACATCATTAAATCCAATAATATGCATTCAATTATAATTCACTATTTAATTCCAAATTAAATGTCACACTTTATTTACGAACCTTTACGACTTAAATTCCAAATTTAATCGTTACGGGTCTCAAAGCCCGTTTAACGTCCAACGTTAATTTAATTAAAGTCCAATGGGCTTTTAATTAATTTCTCGAGGCGTGGACTTTTGGTCAACTCGGGTCAAACCAAATAATCAAAATCCAATCCGGGAGTTACCCCATAAGCCCAGAAATCAATCTTGGCCCATTACGCCCAATTAAACTTTAAAGGTCCATTTGTTGTATTTGGGCTTTATGGAAGCGGTTTTGGGCCCAATTGGATCCAATCCAATTTGCCTTAACCCAACTTTGTACAACAAAGCCTATTAAGCCCAATAACAACATTTAAGCCCAAATACAATTTCAAGCCCAATTTAATTAAACACAAAAATTCCAAATTTCCCATTTAATTAAACTAAAGTGTATTAACATAATTAATCACCGAAATCAATATTTCCAAAACAGCAATTAGGCTAATTAATCATGCTCATTTACATCAATTAGTGTCCAACACAAATTAATCAAAAAATCAAACCCAAATCATGCTTATTGTTCTCGGCAATGGAAGGGAAAATTATGTCTGATTCGAATTTAATCCAATTAATTCCACAATCGACATTAAATCACATTTTTGATTGATTCCAACTCATCCAATGAATCAAAAAACAAAAAATCACCAAGAACACATAGGGCATTATTTTCGGCCAAGCTCAAAAAATTGGGAAAATTTATTCCAAACAAGATTTCTTCAAATTGATCAAATCAATCATCAATAAAAACACATTTAAACACATTCATTCATCCAATTTCACAAATCATGCTCAAACACATTTTTACCCAAATTTTAAGCCCTATTCGTATTTCATGCTTTTACTCGCTCTGATACCATTGTTGGAGATTATCTAGGTCCCAAGGATCATAAATCAAGCATGAACATATGTGAATACATCGAGGGAGTTGCGGAATACTCACATCGATCGGTTGAGCGACGATTTGGGCAACAAAAATTGATCTTTCTGCCTCTTCACTGCTCGACAGTGAGCTCACTGGTCTGCTCTATTTTGGCGTCCATTGATGCTCCTTGAACAAGCTCCAAGCTTCTTCAAACGAATCCCGGCTCATGGGTGGATTTCCCTATCACATTCGCATGATCCCGGAGTGTGCTAGCACTCTTGTTCTTGCCACAAAAACGCACTGTTTCCCTTTGCTGCTCACGGTTTTTCAGTGGAAAAAAACCAGTGAAGAAAGCCCACCATGGGAGTGAGATAAGAGAGGAGAATGAAGGAGAGAGAGAGATAAATGTGTGTTATGTTTTTGGTAATTAATTTCCAAAATCATATACCAAAATTTTGCTTTAAAAAATCAAATAATTAAAGCTTTAATTTCCAACCACCACATCCATCAACTCACATCAACTTCCATCAATCAGTGAATAGTGACTGGCGTCAATCACTCAAAGTGAAAGACATCCATCACTTGATTGATGAATGATGTGACGCTAGTTGCGACTAGCGATTTGACGCTTGATTTGACTTGCGTGCCGCACTCGAATTCGAAATACGAATGCGCTCGCAAATAATCTCGGGCTCGGGTTTGCTAATTCCAAATTAACAAATTTTCCGTTGCGTCGTAATTAAATGATTACACCTAGCGAAGTCACTATTCACATCGCTAATGAATTAATTCCAAATTAATTTGTTCGCCCGAATTAAAATCTAATTTTAATTCCACGTCGAAATTCAATTTCGTTTAATATATCAAATATATTATTAATCGATTAATTCCAAATTAATCGTTATCTCTCTTTAATTGATATTTTATCCTAGATAAAATATCTCCGTAATTAATCCCAGATTAATTTTCTCTCTCATCTAATTAATCCCAGATTAATTAAAAGTGCGAGTCATACGTCATCGGTGAATCTTTGGGAAGCGACCCATGAGATCCTCGGATATGTTGGCAGTAAATTCGGTCGTCAGACTATCCAAACACGTAAATACCTCGTACTACGTTTATACCGATTTACCAGACAAGGTTGGCCTCTAGCAAAGCGTCATGCCTACCCAATTCTCCGGAAATATCCTTACAGGAATAAAGGATCTGTATCAGGCGTAGTATATGTAGTATTGCCTATTTCTGTCCAGTATCAGGTGATCACATCGGATGACAAACAACTAGTCTCTTTAATATCAGATAATCATGACCAAGTCATATTATCCCGACGGTTGCAACCTTATATAGATAGCCAGTTCTGTATCCCTGCGCGATCATCAACTCCATATGACTGGAGTGACACTTCCGTCTTGACATCACACCCAACACACTACGATTCTCGATATACCCAGAATTGGCGTACACATAAACCGGTTAAAGCCCTGGACGACCTCAACCAAAGTATATTGATTGTCGTATGCATTAGCGGTGCAAGTCTCAGGTTAATACCAAATACACCTAACCTGATTTCAGACTTCCATAAACACATAGTCATACTACCATTAGAATTCTGAGGGGGTCTTATCCAGAGCGAAGCTGTTTCCCGTGCCATCGGTGAAACACAACCTCCTATTAGACTTGCATGAGTATCCTATACCCAAATATATGAGAACTATGCCGTTGTGCCCTCACAACGCGCACAAGTGTAATGCTAGTCTTTTACGCATTCATCGATGTCCAATCTCGATAATGCTCTGACTAGGGATATTTAATGATTTATCCTTCGTGGACTGATACTGTCTCATATCATTCTCAATCCAGGAACAAATAACAGGGACCTCCTATCATATATACATCTTGGTGATCTAATCACAAATGATAAGAGTGCAATCTCTTTTGTCACATAGTTAATTTGTACAACAACACCATGATCTGTACAAATAGTGACGCTATGGGTCATAATTGTCCAACAATAAGTGTGAAAGGCCATATAGGGTGGTGGAAATCATCAGGTCAGGTGACCGGTGCGTAATCACACCCGTATAACGCAAGCGCACGTATTGTTCAAGTAGTATAAAAAATATCGATCCCACGAGGACTTAAAACCTTTGCTATTAATTTTTTATGAGGTCAAATGTTTACAAGTATCTAATAGATTGATTGTTTAATTGGGTGGTGACTTTAAAACTTAAAACAAGTAAATAAAATTTCTTGAAAGTAGATTGAAGAGAATTCAAATTTATAAAACTATCAAGGGTTGTGAATCCTTCCAATATCTATTAAAGATGAAGTGGTTATCTTACAGTTGGGTAATATATTAATTTATTAACCTAGAACACTAAATTATGTAAAAGCCTCTTCCGATGGTCGATTACAAATACCCAGTATAACCCAATTGAACCATATGTCTATGTCAACCAAATTACCTGGATTCATTAAGTTTAAGTTCCAATTATGGCTACCCCCGCCCGACAGGTATATTCCTATCCTGTAAGGAAATCTATTAAAGGGTTATCTATCCTCAAGGAAGATCGTGGGCTATTGAGTCTAAGGTCTTTAACCTAAAATCCATTTTCCAAGTTCATTTTAAGTTTACCTAATCAATTTTATTAATGGCCAGTTAATAAAAAGCATTAAGATTAAGACTCAATAAATAAACCTTTATATTACCCAAGCTATAATCTAACCCCTTATAAACCGGTGATATTGGATTTCATCACAACCCCAGATAACTGGCTTAGTTACGACACATATTTACGGGTAGTAAAAATTTAAATAAAATAAAAGACAAAGTAAAATACTGAAAATTAAATACTGAAAAGTAAATTGCTGAAAAGTAAAAAAAAAAGTAAAAAAAAAAAGTAAAAAGTAAAAAGTAAAAACTAAAAACTAAAAGTAAAAAGTAAAAAGTAAAAAGTAAAAAGTAAAAAGTAAAAAGTAAAAAAGGAAAGGATTGTGTGTAAAAATAATTGCGGAAAGTAAAAATTGAAAAATAAAGAAAAGAAAGTGCGAAAGCGGAAATTAATTACTGAAAGCTGTAAATAAACAAACAAGATACAATCTTCTTATTTATTCTTTAGGAATTTCAAAGAAGAAAGTATGAATTTTACAAATGAAATGGTTTTGTATTTATAGGCAAAATTTTGCCTCCATCAAATCATCCATCAAATTCTCCACCAAATCCATTATTAATTTCTCCACTAATTACTCCACCAAATCCGTTATTAATTGCTCCACTAATTGGTTATCATGTTTGGTGATGATTTGATAATTTTATTATTTATTTATTAATTTATTTTTTTGTTTTGAAAATGATTGAAAATGACTTTAATAATTACACACCACACACTTCTGGATGGTTCATCAATTTCGGTCATGAAATATTCAGAAAAAAAATATTTTGTCTTTCAATGTTGTAGATATTTGATTCTTCTTTAATCTGGCACTTGAATCAGCTCAATCCAATATCGGAGTAAAAAATTATGCCCAAAATACGACAGATGTGCAAAACTGGAATTTCCAAAACTGCACTTTGTCAAAAACGCCCTTTCAAGTTTCCAATCTCCAAAATTAAAATATCAAGTCCAATAATTGCCTTTATTTGACCATATTTCATCCTAAATGATTTCATTGAGACCCGATATTATTTTATCTGCAAAATAAACTAAAACACATCAAACGTTCATCAAACCCGGAAACTAAACAAAATATTAAGTTAAAGGGGCGGTAAATATTGATATATTTTCCGCTCATCACACCCCCAAACCTAACATTTTGCTAGTCCTCGAGCAAAACAACAAAAAAAAAATTAAACTAAGTCACTTTCGTAGGGATCACGGTTTCATTTAGCGTATGCAACAAGCCTTTAAACCCCTAGGTGTCCATAGTGGACGAGTTGTAGTCTCGTGAGGGTTTACAGTAATGATACCACAAAACATTTTACAAAAGTAAAAAGGTAGTAAAACTAATGCACACAAAAGTAAAAAGACAAGAGAAAAGAGAATAAAGAAAGTTAGTGACTAATCAGGTGAAACTTCTACTCCAAGTTACTAGTTGTTTTGTTTCTTTCTAAATTACCGAATAAGTAAATTCTCCGATTATATTTACCATTCTCCATATACACAGCCAACAAAGTATTAATCAATCTCATTTTTGCCCACAACAGTCACAAGTGTAGTTGATAAGAGAGTAATATTTTTGTCCTAAAGTTCTATCAGATTTCACACATTTTTTATGGCAATGGAATATTTTTCTGATTTTTTTTTTAATTTTTTTATTTATATACAATATCTTCCGTCTATGTAGCGAGTGTTGGGTCGGTGGCTCCCAAACCAGTTGGCTTTAGGGCTCCAGGTGTTAAGACACCCCTACGGACTTAATTACTCAAACTTCAGATATATATATTTTTGCAGTATCTTTGATCCATGTAGCGAGCTTTGGGCCAGTGACTCCCAAACCAGTTGGTTTTAGGGTACTAGATGTTAAAACACCCTTACAGACTTAATAACCCGGATCTCAGATTTTTTTTTTACTCCATTACTTTTTGAGATGCTTCCTCCAATAAACTAGAGCACTGAATATTACAAACTTTTCAATTATAGTTCATGTCCGTATGTTACTATGCATGTTGATAATACCTGTCAACTGAGTATATGAAGATCCATTTTAGTCAGTTTTATGGAGAATTTGCAAATTAAATAATTCAAAAGGAAATAAACAAAAATTAACTTGTTTCCAAATAGGTTTGAGATACGTGTCATGAGTGGAAATTCCTTACTCTGATATTTCTTACCAATTCACATTTTTAGTCAAAATAAAAACACAAAAATGTAAAATTTTTTTGTATTTTTCGAAAAATTTTGGACTAAAAATAAAAACAACACACAACTAAAAATAAGGTACTAGTCAACTAATTCCCTCCCCCAAACCTAAATGAGACATTGTCCCCAATGTCTTAAACAGTAGAAGAAGAGTTTAGAAGATAATACCTGGTTAGCCAAAATTCTACAGGAAATTAAAGGTTAAGATCCAGATTAATCCGACGCCTCTTACCACGATCGTCCTCAGACCAATTTATCTTTGAAAGGATAGGGTCAACTTGTGGTTCATAGGCTAAGAGTTGGTCAATTAGATCCGGAGCAGTTCTGGCAGTAAAGAGTAGTTCTTTCAAAGGTTTTGACACGAACCCATTTCTCCGGGCATCATCAAGAAACACACAAAGAAAATCATAAAATCCAACGATGTTAAACAGCC
Organism: Zanthoxylum bungeanum; assembly: GCA_019454045.1. NCBI lineage: Eukaryota > Viridiplantae > Streptophyta > Magnoliopsida > Sapindales > Rutaceae > Zanthoxylum > Zanthoxylum bungeanum. The sequence continues at coordinate 241,014 of SKCR01019283.1, forward strand.
CAATTGGTTTATGGTGTATGTTCAAGTTCGCCCAAGATAGCACTATAAAAATTTCCTCTAATGTACCCAAGCCACCTGGCAAAGCAAAAAAAGCATCAACACGGTTAATCATTTCTACCAATCGTTCAGACATACCTGGCACGATCAGTTCCTCGCCATTTGATGGTTCAATAAGATTTGCCTCCGCCAAGTGTTTTGGGATGATTCCCAAGACATGACTGCCTCCTTCCTGTACGGCCTTTGAAACGATCCCCATTAGTCCAAGATTGCCTCCGCCATATACTAAGTGCATATTTCTTGCAGCTAAGACTCGACCCAATTCTTGTGCTGCTTCTACGTATTGTGGCTTAGTACCAATACTAGTACCGTAAAACACATAGATGTTTTCAACTCGTCTTCTTGAAGTGGCTTCCATGTTTTACTTTGGATGTCTTCAAAAGTGCAATGATGAGTTGAATTTATAACACCTGAAAAAGGGTGAGTAAAATAATAGCACTAGTACCTGCCAAATGACAATTATTAGTTAATAGTAAAATAAATCATGATAGTCAAAAAAGTCTGGATCCTGTCGAAGAAAATAAAAGAAAACAACAAAACAATTCACAATTATCAGGAAAAGACAAAGAGATATAATATGTACAAGAAAAGTAGCGGCTTGATTGACGTCTATGCGTCAGGGACAAGCTTCCCATCCAATTTTCTTATAAATTGGCAAACAAGGTCTTTTTGAGTCAGATTCCCGAGACTTAACTGTTGTCTTTCTTTTTGAATTGTGCATATAACTTGCGAATTTCATGATACACACATCCACTGGGATGCGTCTCAAGAGTTTTAGATATGTCATCCAAAGACTCATTACTCAAGCCATCCCTAATGAAATTAATCTTATCTTCGCGGTTATCAGATACCATTCCTAAAGAACGACAACGAGTATTACAAAACATGCGAGCACATTTATAACAAACACATATTCTTTTGGCTCTTCTCTTTTAACATAGGTGCTCCTTCCTAAGCCAGGTAGATGTGAAATAAAAGAGTCAAAAGACTCACCTGCCAATCGGACCCGTGCTTCAATAATCCAACGAATGTCAGTAGGAATACCTTTGATCATCAGTAACCTCATCCGTTCCAAATGAGCTTTGTAAACTTTCATCAGAGATTTTTGAGGGAGAGAAGGAAATTGCTTGTGAAGATTTGCGAGAACTTCTTCCATCCTGAAATGACTTAATCTGCAAAAACTAAACACACAAAAATAAAACACACCAGATCACAATATATACACAAATTGCATGGGTTGCCTCCTTGCGAGTGCTAAGTTTAAAGTCATCAGCTAGACGTGAATTCTCGAACGTTAAGCTGGATCTGAAAGTGTAACACTTTATTTTTGTCGCTCAAATGATTCTCCCCAGTAGTGCTTGACACGCTTGTTTTTAACCTTGAAAGTTTTGTTGGAGTCAGGATCATGTATCTCAACGGCTCTGTCTTGTAAAACCTTGGTGATCACAAATGGACCTGACCACCGTGATTTTGGCATCCATGGGAAGAATTTCACCCTTGATTTGTTTAACAGTACCTTCTGCCCTGGTTCCAATTGTATGCGCACTAACTTCTCATCCTGTCTCTTCTTGGCCTTTTCTTTGTACAATTTGGCATCCTCAAAAGGCTGTATGTGAAATTCCTCCAATTCGTTGAGCTGGTGGAACTTTTTCTCTTCTGTTGCTTGTAGTACAAGAATAGGCTTCTTCAGTACGCAATGCGCTTTATCTTCAGGCTCCACAGGTAATTGACATGCTTTAAGTTTGTCAGTAGATCTTTGTCTTTCATCAGAGTTCTGAATGGTACTATATATCACATCAAGTCTGAAACATTCCTCATTCTCGTCATTCAGGAAATTCATGGCTTTAAAAACATTGAATGTTACTTCTTGGTCATGTACCCTTATGGTTAGTTCTCCTTTTTGTACATCAATAATGGTTCGACCTGTAGCCAAGAATGGTCTCCCCAGGATGATTGGCACGTCTGCGTCTTCCTCCATATCAAGGACAATAAAATCTACTGGGAAAATGAATTTGTCAACCTTGACCAGCACATCCTCAACTACGCCTCTTGGAAATACGAGCGTTCTATCAGCAAGTTGTAGAAAGACTGAAGTTGGCATTGTTTCTCCAATCTGTAATTTCCTGAAAATAGAAAAAGGCACCAAGTTAACACTCGCACCTAGATCACACAGAGCCTTACCGAAGTCATGTTCTCCTATGGTGCAAGGAACAATGAAACTGCCAGGATCTTTCAACTTTGGAGGAAGTTTTCTCTGAATGATGGCGCTGCATTCTTCTGATAATGCTACTGTCTCATAATCTCCCAATCTCCACTTTCGTGAAAGAATGTCTTTCATGAATTTGGCATAGCTGGGCATTTGTTTCAATGCTTCTGTAAATGAAATATTGATATGCAGCTTTTTGAACACCTCCAAGAATCGAGCAAACTGCTTGTCCAGTTTATTCTTCTGAAGACGCTGAGGAAAAGGTGGAGGTGGAGTGATCTGTTCTTTTTCCTTTGCTTCTTTCCTCCATCTGTTGCTTTGTTTCTTTTGGCTCCAACATCTTTGTTGATTTCAGTACCGCTTTTTACATGATGGCATGACACTGCTCATTCCCTATGTCCTCGGATTTGGTTCAGTGTTGCTAGGAAGATTACCTGGCGGTCTGTAACTCTGAGCATTAGCCAGTTGTCCAATTTGATTCTCCAGTGCTTTAATAGAAGCAGATTGACTTTGAATTAATGCTACTTGGGATTGAAACATAGCATCATATCTTGATGCTTGAGAGTCATGTTTTGCTTCTATCTTTTTCAAGTGGATCAACACTTCTGTTAATCCTGATTCATTTGCCTGCTCCTGGCATTTGTTCTGTTGTTGGAATCCGGGTGGTGGGTTGTTCATTTGCCCTGAATTGTTGCTCCATGCGAGATTGGGATGATTTCTCCACCCTGGGTTGTAGGTGTTGGAATATGGATTGTTCCCTGTCTGTTGAAATTGTTGACATAATTCACCGTTTCTTTATGTTGGTTGAAATATTCTGACTCAGGTGCTCCTCCAAATGGTGAACTTGTGGATCCACCATTAACTTTCATGTTAAGAGTTTCCAGATTTTGCAATCACATCTAGCTTGGAATTCAGTGCTGTGTTGGCTTCAACCTTATAAATTCCTGCAATTCTTTGAATATGCTCATTTCTGTTGGCCACAAGGAGTTGTTGTTGGCCATTTCTTCAATTAAATCCCAGTCTTGATCTTCTCCTTTGCCATTAAAGCTCCTCCAGCAGCAGCATCAATTGTGGTTCTCATTATTCCAGAAAGTCCATTGTAGAAGGTTTGGACTTGTAGCCACTTTGCGATCTCATAATGAGGACATTTCCGGAGTAAATCTTTGAATCTTTCCCAAGCTTCGCAAAGGGATTCTGAATCTTGTTGCACGAAGGATGTGATGTCATTCCTCAATTTTGCAGTTCTGGCTGGTGGAAAGTACTTTGCAAGGAATTTGGTGGCTAGAATGTTCCAAGTTGTGATAGAACCTGCTGGTAACGTATGTAGCAAAGCTTTAGCTCTGTCTTTCAGGGAATATGGAAAAACCCGCAGTCTCATTGCTTCTTCAGCTGCTCGGTTGTAATTGAAAGTACCGCAAACTTCCAGGAAGTAGTGCTGATGTGGGAATTAGGATCTTCAGTTGCATTTCCCCCAAACTGTACTGACTGCTGAATCATCTGGATGCATGTTTTGATGTCACCCGCATTTACTGGTAAGAGAGGAAGTATAATACAAGAAATTAGTCCGTCAACCACCTGAATGGTTCTGTCTCGAATGGGAATCGGTGGTGCAACGTTCAAAGGCTTAGGTTCCATGTTGACTAAAGCTTCTTGGCCTTCTCGTCTTTCCCTTCTCAATTGTCTGATGGTTCTTTCAATTTCTGGGTCAAGCGGTCGAGAGTTCAAAGCTTCTGGTTCGTCTCATGTAGTTTCTGAGAACTGAAACACAAGAAAACAACAATAATAAGAAATTAGATACAAATAACGTATCTTAACCCATAAACTAATAGTAAAAGAAAAATAAGTCCCCGGCAACGGTACCAAAAACTTGACCGGTGCCTAATCACACGCGTATAACGCAAGCGCACGTATCGTTCAAGTAGTATAAAAAGTATAGATCCCACGAGGACTTAAAACCTTTGCTATTAATTTTTTATGAGGTCAAATGTTTACAAGTATCTAATAGATTGATTGTTTGATTGGGTGGTGACTTTAAAACTTAAAACAAGTAAATAAAATTTCTTGAAAGTAGATTGAAGAAAATTCAAATTTATAAAACTATCCAGGGTTGTGAATCCTTCCAATATCTATTAAAGATGAAGTGGTTATCTTACAGTTGGGTAATATATTAATTTATTAACCTAGAACACTAAATTATGTAAAAGCCTTTTCCGATGGTCGATTACAAATACCCAGTATAACCCAATTGAACCATATGTCTATGTCAACCAAATTACCTGGATTCACTAAGTTTAAGTTCCAATTATGGCTACCCCCCCGCCCGACAGGTATATTCCTATCCTGTAAGGAAATCTATTAAAGGGTTATCTATCCTCAAGGAAGATCGTGGGCTATTGAGTCTAAGGTTTTTAACCTAAAATCCATTTTCCAAGTTCATTTTAAGTTTACCTAATCAATTTTATTAATGGCCAGTTAATAAAAAGCATTAAGATTAAGACTCAATAAATAACCTTTATATTACCCAAGCTATATATCTAACCCCTTTATAAACCGGTGATATTGGATTTCATCACAACCCCAGATAACTGGCTTAGTTACGACACATATTTACGGGTAGTAAAAATTTAAATAAAATAAAAGACATAAAGTAAAATACTGAAAATTAAATACTGAAAAGTAAATTGCTGAAAAGTAAAAAAAGTAAAAAGAAAAAGTAAAAAGTAAAAAGTAAAAAGTAAAAAGTAAAAAGTAAATTACTGAAAGTAAATTGCTGAAGTGTAAATTGCTGAAAAGTAAATTACTGAAATTAAATAAAGTAAAAGTACAATAAAAGAAAATGTTGGGGTTAGAGGATCAACATTTATTACTACTATTTTAGATATCTCCATTAATATAATATATTAACTTTACGTGATAATTACCAACCAACCATAAAGGCGGTATCCTGATTAAGTCAAATTAATAATTAATTACCAACCGACCAACCAGGCGGTATCCATACTTAGTCAGGTTAAAACTAATTTATAATTAAATACCAACCGGCCAATATAGTGGTATCCTCATTAAGTCAAATTTTAAATAGTTTATATATTATAATTAAGGGAGATTAATCTAAATAGCAATACTAAAATCTTTACCTTTCACCCCAGCAAAGGGGAATTACCTCATCATTGCTTGAAAAATAAAAACTGCAAAAGTAAAGAAAGGAAAAGGATTGTGCGTAAAAGTAAATTGCGGAAAGTAAAAACTGAAAAATAAAGAAAAGAAAGTTCGAAAGCGGAAATTAATTACTGAAAGCTGTAAATAAACAAACAAGATACAATCTTCTTATTTATTCTTTAGGAATTTCAAAGAAGAAAGTATGAATTTTACAAATGAAATGGTTTTGTATTTATAGGCAAAATTTTGCCTCCATCAAATCATCCATCAAATTCTCCACCAAATCCATTATTAATTTCTCTCCACTAATTACTCCACCAAATCCATTATTAATTGCTCCACTAATTGGTTATCATGTTTGGTGATGATTTGATAATTTTATTATTTATTTATTAATTTATTTTTTTGTTTTGAAAATGATTGAAAATGACTTTAATAATTACACACCACACACTTCTGGCTGGTTCTTCAATTTCTGTCATGAAATATTCAAAATTCGAAAATATTTTGTCTTTCAAAGTTGTAGATCATTGAGGCTTCTTTAATCTGGCACTTGAATCAACTCAATCCGATATCGGAGTAAAAGGTTATGCTTAAAATACGACAGATGTGTAAAACTGGAATTTCCGAAACTGCACTTTGTCAAAAACGCCCTTTCAAGTTTCCAATCTCCAAAATTAAAATATCAAGTCCAATAATTTCCCTTATTTGACCCATATTTCGTCCTAAATGATTTCAATGAGACCCGATATTATTTTATCTGCAAAATAAACTAAAACACATCAAAACGTTCATCAAACCCGAGAAACTAAACAAAATATTAAGTTAAAGGGGCGGTAAATATTGATAAATTTTCCGCTCATCATCTGGTGCCTATCTTTTAGAGCAGCTGGACGGTACCCGGCTCAAAAATCCTAGAATACTAAGATACTGAGGAAGTACTTCCAGTATCTCTCCTCCTTGAGCTGTAAAATTAAATGTAAAAGTGGTGACAAGAGGTCACCAACTATGACTGAGCTGCAGAATGAAATGTAATGTCAAGAGTTGGTGGCATGTGTACGCCGCCCCTCATGAATGAACAAGCTCATCCTAGAGAAGTTGTGGTAGTTGTTCGACCTGCCAAATCTTCAGATTCACTGCCACGATAGACATAATAGAGTGGCAGGAGAACTGGCGCGTTGGGGGCACTCGATCGGTTTCAAGAAGTGCCTACGGTTAATTATATGGTGCCCACCAGGGGCGATGTAAATGAAGAAGAAGTTGACAGTGGACCACTAAAATTCAGGGTGCACACACCGGACACGAGTGAAACCCTGTTTTCTTTGGCCTATGGGTCTGAAGCAGTCATCCCTGTAGAAATCAGAATGGAAACCGACCGAGTACAATATTTTGAGGTCGAGCAGAATGAGGAGCTCGTCAGGAACCACCTCGACTTGATAGAGAAGAAGAGGGATAGGTCAACGATCAAGATGGCAGTCTATTTTGAATGGGAAACTTGTCCATTTTTTTTATTATTTGAATGGGAAGACATGTTCAATATTCTTGTGATTTGCTCGTGGTCTAGACAAATCAAGGGGTGCTCGGTACCTGGATAGGGCGCCAAACCCATGGCACGCCAATCCCTGATGTCATTATCAAACCTCCAAGTGGAAGAACTCCGATCCAGGTGCCTTCAATTTTAAGGATCCATAACACATGAAGGGATGAAGGACATTTGGGAAAAATACGAACCCCCGTGGCACGCCAATCCCTAGCATCATAATTAAACCCCCGGGGCCGGAGCGTTATTACCCCATGACTTGCATTTTTTAGGAACAACCTTGGGTAAGCCGAACACATATAAGATTCTTCCCCTATGACTTATCTGGCCGATCCCGCTGAGAACCACCAAACAAATAGCACGGGGATGGCTAAAATGCCTCTGTAAATTTTATAGCCTCGGGTAAGCCAAACGCAGGGAAGATTCTCCCCATGTAAGTTATCTAGCCGATCTCGCTGAGAACCACCAGACACATAGCATGGGGACGGCCAAAGTACCACAGTGACTCTTGTAGCCTAGGGGTAAACCAAACACATAGAAGATTCTCCCCTATAAGTTATCAGGTCGATCCCGCTGAGAACCACCAGGCACATAACATAGGGACGACCAAAGTGCCTTCGTGACTCTTGTAGCCTCGGGTAAGCCAAATACATGGAAAATTCTCCCTCTGTTAGTTATCTGGCCGATCCCGCTGAGAACCACCAGGCACATATCGCAGGGATGGCCAAAGTGCCTCCGTGTTATTACTAGCTCGGGGTCGGGTCATGTATGTTGGACAATTATGACCCATAGCATCACTATTTGTAAAAGACATGGTGTTTTTGTACAAATTAACTATGTGACAAAGGAAATTGCTCTTTTATCATTTTGTAATTGGATTAATTGGATATATAAATGATAAAAGTCCATATGATTAGTACCAGATTAATAAGATATGAGACAGTATTAATCCACGAAAGGTTTAATCATTAAATATCCCTAGTCTTAGTATTATCGAGACATGACATCGATAATACGAATATGCTAGTATTACACTTGTGCGCGTTATGGAAGCTTAACGACATAATTCTCATATATTTAAGTATTGGATACTTATGCAAATGTGATAGGAGGTTTTGTTAGCCGTTGGACTGAAAACAGCTTCGCTCTGGATAAACCCCTCGGAGTCCCATTGATATTATAACTATGTGTCTATGGGAATCCGAATCAGGGTAGGTGTATGTGGTCATAACCTGAGACTTGCATCGCTAATACTTGCGACAATCAATACACTTTGGTTTTGGTCGTTCAGAGCTTTAACAGGTTCTATGTACGCCTCTTCTGGGTTTACTGAGAATCGTAGTGTATTGGGTGTGATGTCAAGTCATATGGAGATGATGATCACACATGATACAAAAATAGTACTCTTAAATACTACAACTATCGGGATAGTATGACTAGGTTATGATTATCCGATTACATAGACTAGTTGCTAGTGATCCGATATATGTTTCGTACAGGGCAGACACAATTCTAGCCCTAGGCCTAGCATGTTGTTGGTGTTCCTAGAACATGCCAAGGATCTCTAATCATGATATGTGTGTGAATACTCAAAGAGGTTGCGGAAAAAACTTACATCGATCAGATTTGTTGGATGTATGAAGTTCAAAACTTTTGATGTTGGTGAAGAGCTCCAAGTCCTTTGTTTGTGTTCCAAACTTTAGGATTGGTTTCCCTAACACCTTGAATGACTCTTGGAAGTGCTAGCTCTTTTGAATTTTTGCAACAAAAACTCTAAGTTGGAAGGAGAAGCTCTCGGCAAAGTGGAGAAGGGAGAGAGAGGAAAGTTTTTGTGTATTTGATTTCAAAAATCAATAATACCATTTTCCAAAAAATCCAATTTAGGTATATGTCATTCCAAATAAAATAAAATATACAAAGTGTGTTGGTTTAGTTTGAGTGTAGAATAAGGAATCCTACTCTTTCACTCAACCATTACCAAATTCCATTAAATGTCAAACATATTGATGTAAGTTGGTGGACCCCACTTTATATTCAAAATCTAAGTGTGCCCGCTCAACACACTTTGGGCTCGGGTTCATTTAATCAGACTAAACGAATTTACCGTTGCGATATTATAATTAAAGTCGCTTACGAATCAATTCTAAATTAATTCATTTGCCCGAATTAAAATCCAATTTTAATTCCGCATTGAAATCTATTTTCAATTTATATATCGAATATATTATTTAATCGATTAATTCTAAATTAATCGTTCTATCTCTTCTATCCGAATTTTATCCCAGATAAATTCTTGCTGTAATTAATCCCAGATTAATTTTCTCTCTCTCATAATTAATCCCAGATTAATTTTCTCTCTCTCATAATTAATCCTAGATTAATTCTGTTAGAGTCAAACGCCATCGGTGAATCTTTGGGAAGTGACCCATGAGATCCCTGGATATGTTGGCAGTAAATACGGTCATCGGACTATCCGAATACGTACGTACCTAATATCACGTTCTTACCATTTTACAAGACATGGTTGGCTTCTAGCAAATCACCATGCCTACCAAATTCTCCAGAAATATTCTTTCAAGGAATACATAATCTATACCAGGCGTAGTATACTAAGTATTGCATATTGCGATCTAGTATCAGATGTCACATGCTAGGCCTGGGGCTGGAATTGTGTCAGCCCCGTACGAAGCATATATCAGATCACTAGCAACTAGTCTCTTTAATCGGATAAGCATGACATTGTCTTATTATCCCGATAGTTGTAACATATTAGAGTACCAGTTCTATATCCCTGCGTGATCATCATCTCCATATGACTGAAGTGACACTTCTATCTTGACATCACACCCATACACTACGATTCTCAATAAACCCAGAAGAAGCGTACACAGAACCTGTTAAAGTCCCGGACGAACAAAACCAAAGTGTACTGATTGTTGCAAGTATTAGCGATGCAAGTCTCAGGTTAAAACCAAATACACCAACCCTCATTCAGATTCTCATAGACACATAGTCATACTACCAATGGGATTCCGAGGGGTCTATCCAGAGCGAAGTTGTTTCCGTACCATCGAAAAACAGATCCTCCTATTACACTTGCATGAGTATCCAATACCCAAATATATGAGAACTATGTCGTTATACTTCCATAACGCGCACAAGTGCAATACTAGTCTATTCCGCATTATCGATGTCCAGTCTCGATAATACTATGACTAGTGATATTTAATGATTAAACCTTACGTGGATTGATACCGCCTCATATCTTATTAATCCGGAACTAATCATAAGGACTTTTATCATTTATATATTCAAGTAATCTAATTACAAAATGATAAAATAACAATTTCCTTTGTCACATAGTTAATTTGTACAAAAATCACAATGTCTTTTACAAATAGTGACGCTATGGGTCATAACTGTCCAACAATCTCCCAATTGGCCTATAGCCAATCATTTAAGTATCTAACACCTGAACTGTGTACATGTCGCTCAAACTTTTGCTGAGAAATAATATTCGTCAGTGGATCTGCAATGTTGTCATCTGATGCGACCTTCTCGATCTTCACATCGACATGATGTATGATCTCATAAATCAGATGGAAACGTCGAAGTACATGTTTGGATCATTGATGAGACCGTGGTTCCTTAGCCTGCGCTATAGCCCCGTTATTGTCATAAGACAAAGGAATGGGCTCAGCTGCTAACGGAACTACTCCTAATCCAATTAGGAATTTACGGATCCAAACTGTCTCTTTAGCTACTTCAGCTGCAGCGATATATTCCGCTTCTATTGTTGAATCAGCAACAGTCTCTTGTTTGGATGATTTCCAGCTCACTGCTCTGTTGTTCAAACAAAATATGTACCCGGATTGTGAATTACAGTCATATTTATCGGTTTGGAAACTTACATCGGTAAACCCAGTTACCTCAAGTTCTCCATCTCCATAGATTAAGAAAGCATCCTTAGTTCGTCTGAGATACTTAAGGATGTTCTTAACCGCAACCCAGTTACACATGCTCAAAGCATACGAGACATCAGGTCGCATACATATCACGACATACATGATCGATCTGACTGCAGAAGCGAACGGGATCTGACTCATGTTGTCTCTCTCATCTTGAGTTTTAGGACACATGTCCTTAGATAGAGAGACTTCATGTGACACATGAAGCAGTCCCCTCTTGGACTGATCCATGTTGAATCTCTTCAACACTTTGTCAATGTATGTGCTCTGGGAGAGTCCAAGCAGCTTTCTAGATCTATCCCGGTAGATCCTTATTCCTAGAATAAAAGCAGCTTCCTCAGATCTTTCATGGAGAATTTTAATGAAAGCCAAGTTTCACCGACTGTAGCATGGGAATGTCATTGCCAATAAGCAATACATCATCAACGTAAAGGACAATGAATGTGAGTGCACTCCCATTAACCTTCTTATATACACAAGGATCATCCTCGTTTTGAACGAAATCATATTCTTTTATGATTTCATCAAAATGTTGATTCCAAGAACGTGATGCTTGCTTCAATCCATAAATGGATCGATTCAACTTGCAAACCTTGTTTGCATATTTTGGTACGACAAAACCGTCAGGCTGTTGCATATAAACATCCTCCAAAAGGTTTCTGTTAAGGAAAGCGGTTTTGACGTCCATTTGCCATATTTCATAATCGAAATATGCAGCAATAGCAAGCATAATCCGAATGGATTTAATCATGGCAACAGGTGAAAAAGTTTCATCGTAATCGACACCATGTCGTTGACGATACCCTTTCACTACAAGCCTAGCTTTGTACGTTTATATATTGCCATCCATGTCCGTCTTCTTCTTGAAGACCCATTTGCAACCAATAGGCTTTACGCCTTCTGGTGCATCTACCAGTGTCCAAACTTGGTTGGTATACATGGAATCCATTTCGGACTTCATGGCTTCTTGCCATAAAGCGGAGTCGATACCTTGTATCGATTCCTCATATGTAGCCGGCTCATTATCCTCAATAAGATTAATATCTACGTGAGGTGAGATCAGAAACCCATACCTCTCAGGTTGTTTTCTGACTCTCTCTGATCTACGCAGTTCTTGTGTATTAGAAGATTGTGGTACAGTCTCATCCCTAATGAACTATTCGTGTTCCATTTGGGAATCGGTGCCAGGAATAATATCACTACGATTTTCATCGATTTCTACTTTCCTCCCACTTACCACTGCATTTAGGAATTCATTTTCGAGGAAAACCGCATGTAGAGCAACAAATACATTGTTCTCTTGTGGGTGGTAGAAGTAATATCATTTGGTTTCCTTATGATACCCTACAAATAGGCACTTATCCAATTTGGTATCTAGTTTGGTACCATCCAAACGTTTAACGTATGTCCAGCATCCCAAAATCTTCAGGAATGTGAAACCCAATTTCTTTCATGTCTATATTTCATATGGAGTATGTTGAACAAACTTTGATGGAACCTTATTCAAAATAAGTATTGCACTGTTCAATGCATATCCCCATAAGGAAATTGGTAGCTCAGTGCGACTCATCATAGTCCTTACCATGTCCAACAAAGTTCGGTTTCTCCGTTCGAACACACCATTTAATTAAGGTGTTCTGTGAGGAGTCCACTGTGAAAGAATACCATACTCTTTCAAGTAATCGAGAAACTCATTGCTCAATTATTCTCCACCACGGTCCGATCGTAATGTTTTAATACTTTTACCGGTCTATTTTTCTACTTCATGTCGAAACTCTTTGAATTTCTCAAAGGTTTCCGACTTGTGTCTCATAAGATACACATAACCATAACAAGATGCATCATCCGTAAAGGTTACGAAGTATTCATATCCACCTCTATCCTGGCTAGACATGGGCCCACATACGTCACTATGAACGAGTGTTAACAGT